>JBBPBX010010331.1:40370-58112 GCA_038048925.1 Garcialebias charrua
GTATATGTATATATATGTATATATATATGCACCTCACAAATTTCCTGGTACAGGTGTATTTGCTAACATTTTGAGTGATCATTCCGTAATAGCAGCTCTTAGATCCACTAAACTTCCACCTGCTAAGCCCAGAATAGTTCAAAAAAGGGATTTGAAATGTTTCTGTGAACAGTCATTCCTCTGGGATCTATCCCACTTTGATTGGCAACGTATTCTATTAATCAACGACGTGAACACCGCTTGGAATTATTTTCATGACAGTTTCATTTACTTTGTAAATAAACACGCCCCTTTCCGGCAGTTCAGGATAAAGGGCCGTGACAGCCCTTGGTTTACTCCTGAACTAGCTGACCTCCTGCATAGGAGAGATCATCTCTGGGCCGCAGCAAGAAAATCACACTCAGACACTGATTGGATGAATTTTCGGCAGCTGAGGAATAAATGCACAACTGCCATCAAAGCCGCAAAACGTAATTACTTCTTATCTCAGACCTCCAAAAATCTAAACGATCCTAAAAAATTCTGGAAAACCATCAAATCTCTCTCAGGCATCCCCCAATCATCTGACCTTCCATCACAACTTCTTGTTGACTCTGTTCCTGTGTCAAATAAGCACGAGATCCTGAACTGTTTCAACAAACATTTTGTTGCTTCTAGTTCATTATTTGACACAGTTATAAATGGAAAATCATCCACTCCATCTAATAACTCAAACTTCTACAAATCAAATCCCTCCTACAAGTCAATCCTCAGTTAATCACACCTTCTCATTTTCTCCGTTCTCAGTCAGTGAGGTAAATAAACTGTTAAATGATCTTGATCCTAAAAAATCTGCTGGTCCAGATGAACTTCCACCTTATTTCTTAAGGCTGGCTGCTCATATCATTTCAGTCCCTGTGACCCACATCTTTAATCTGTCCATAAGCCAAAATTCCATTCCGGATGCTTGGAAAACAGCCTTTGTTCTTCCTTTGCTGAAGGGAGGTGACCCCACCGCACTGAACAACTATCGACCAATCTCTAAACTCTGCATTTTAGCCAAGGTTCTAGAAAATTTGATAAACTCTCAGATCAAAAATTATTTGGACTCATTTAACATCTTACCTCTCCATCAATCTGGTTTCAGGAAAAAACACAGCACAACGACTGCTTCTTTGAAGGTTCTTAATGACGTTGTTGAAGCATTGGATGCTAAGAATTATTGTGCTGCACTTTTCTTAGATCTGTCTAAAGCTTTTGACACAGTGGATCATAACATCTTGTGTCATAAGCTCTCAGAAATTGGGTTCTCTGATCACACCATTGGTTGGTTTTCTAATTATCTGTCCAATCGGATGCAATGTGTTCAGCACAATGGTACTTCTTCCAGTTATTTAACGGTTAAAAATGGTGTACCACAAGGCTCAGTCTTAGGACCAACCCTCTTTACAATTTACATAGCTCATGTAGGTCAGAGCATCCCTGATGCATCCTTACATTTCTATGCTGATGACACAGTTGTTTACTGCCGAGCTAAAACAGTAGCTAAGGCTTTCCAGTCTCTGCAATCCGCTTTTGACATCATCCAGTCAGATTTGTTCCGTCTCAAACTTGTACTAAATGCTGATAAAACAAAAGGGATGTTTTTTTCAAGTAGGAAGTCGGTCCCAGCAGATCTTCCTCTGATTTTATCCTCAAACGGTGTCCCAATTGAGTTTGTTGATTCCTATAAATATTTGGGTATCCTGGTTGATTCACAGCTCTCTTTTAAACTCCACGTGGAAAACCTAGTAAAGAAACTGAAAGTTAAACTGGGTTTCTTTTTCAGAAACAGATCATGTCTAACACTGAATGTTAGGAAACGCCTTGTATCTGTGACTTTCCTCCCCTCCATTGATTACGGTGACATTCTCTACATGAATGCTCCTACAAGCACCCTGCGGATGTTGGATGTTGTCTACCATGGTGCTCTAAGATTCATAACTGGCTGTGATTATCGTACCCACCACTGCACCCTGTATTCACTGGTTAACTGGACATCATTAACCTCACGCAGACTTTTCCACTGGTACATTTTCATCTTTAAATCACTTCTCGGTCTGCTGCCCTCATACATCTCCTCCTACATGTCTTTACGTGAGTGCAGCTACAGTGTGCGCTCTCAGGACATGATCACCTGCAGTGTTCCGTCAGTGAGGACTGAACTTGGAAAAAGGGCTTTCTCCTACTCTGCTCCTGCATCCTGGAATATCTTACAAAAAGATTTGAAGCTCTCGGCCCTGACCTCCCTAAATGGTTTTAAGAATCTTTTGGAATCCTGGCAAAAACCATTGCAGATATGTTCTTGTTTTTGATTTTGTACATCTACCTTGTGGTGTTTTGCTAGTTTTGATACTTTGCATTTCACTTTCTATTTCTCTCCTATGTTTTTTTTTTCTGTTGTTTGTTGTTTAAGGAAATTCTACCATTGCTGTTCATCATTCTTTAGTTTGTAGCAGGTCGCTTTTGTAAATGAGCCCTCGAGGCTCAATGAGATTTACCTGACTAAATAAAGGTTGAATGAATGTATATTTATATATATGTATATGTATGTATATGTATGTATATATGTGTATATATATAATATATATATATATATACTGTATATATATAATATACAGCAAACCCCCTACTTACGTACGAGTTTGGGACTTAAGAACTGTTCGCAGCTCGATTCTGCCGTAGCTAAGGGGTGAAAATAGCGTCTCGTTCGTACGTCCTTATTCCGTTCGTAGGCCGCTGAAATACCGCTAACCAGCGCCGCACACACATTTAAGCATGTACAGTAGTGTACTGTAATGTTAAACATTGCTATTAACATTTACAGAATAAATAAAAATATAATTTCTTACTTTGAGATGGTCAAAGCCGACATCTTAGGTTGCCATGCGTTGATTGTTGTCGGGCCGAGCAGCGCGGCGGCCGGCGAGCTAACCACGGCAGCTGCTCAAGGCCTGTGTTAGCTTCTGCTAGCCAGGCCATGAGCTGGTGTTGGAGCGGCGGTGCGGCGCGATCGGCGATCAATCTGCAGCTGCTGCTCCAGCCTGAGACGTCCACAGAGCTCACAGAGCGATTCCAGCTAGTAATTAATCCATATGATGCGATCCTGGTCACCAGTCTTCAAAGGCCGGCTCCCGGCAGCTAACCTAAAATGGCGTCCGGTGTTCTACATTAATTTGTGACCGGAGACCCCCGTGACTGAACCTAAAATGGCGTCCGGTGTTCTACATTAATTTGTGACCGTGTAAACTGAAGACCTACTTCTTGCTGCCCAAGATTGCGCAATCATGACAAAAATGATCAGAAATGATCATTTTTATCATAATTATTATTTATAAAGCCTTTAAAACAACCACAGCTGCAACAAAGTGATGTACACATGAAATTAAGAACATTTAAACACAAAAAAAAAAAATATTTTTTTTTTTTTTTAATACAGTAATTTCATATTTTTATTAAATATGATACGTTCGTAGGTCCGGGCGGCCGTAGGTCGATGGAGTCGTAGGTAGGGGGTCACCTGTATATATATATAGTATATATATATANTATAATCTATGTTTTGCTACTTTGAAATATTTTTTTAACTTGTTAAAAAATAATCTGTATGCCTCTCTTATGATTGCCTATTGTTTATTGTCAAAGGAAAGTCTATTGTTGCTGTTGTCATCATTCTTTGTTGAAGCCAGGTCTCTCTTGTAAATGAGTCCTGGAGGCTCAATGGCATTAACCTGCCTAAATAAAGGATGAATGAATACAGCACTCTACTCGATCTCTACAAAGCTAATTGAACAAATCATTCTAAAGAGACTAATTAGTGCTTTATCACATTCATACACCGATGGGACACACGTCGGAGGCAATGAGGGTTCAGTGTCTTGCCCAGAGACATTTCGGCATGTGACTGCTGGTGGATTCGAACCCCCAACTCTTGCATTGGAGGACGATAGCTCAAACCACACAGCCACAGCCGCCTCTATATAATAATATAATAATATCCATGTTGCGGCCTTCAGGCTCAGGTCTCTCTTGCAAAAGAGATCTGCAATCTCCACAACAGTCACCTGGTTACTGTATATAAAAGTCACTAAATGTGTGCTTAGAGCTTTGAACACAGTGATGATAAAACAACAGTTTTAAAGTTTTTATTTTTTATGCAGATTCAATGAATTCCAGTTGAAAAATTTTTTTACAGCCAAGAAAGCAAGAAAAAAAAAAGTGATGCTCATTAATACGTTTGAAAAGTCACTCTCTTGTCTTCAGCTTGAAATATATTTTCTTGTTTCTGCAACTGTGTTTTCAACCTCTGCTACCTACTGGCATGTTGCCATAGCAACTTCTAGTTAAGCTAGAAAAATACTACAAGGTTTTGATAAGACTTAACTCCAATTAAGTCAGCGCACACAAAATTAGAAGGCCAGAGTGGAAATTACACAGCCATTCTTCCCAGAGGGCTGCTTAAGACAGAAATTTAATACAGCGTATTTGTCTGAAGCTGAACTTTAACAAATCATGATTAACTTTTTGGAATAGATTAAGGCAAAAAGATGAGAAATGTATCCATACCTACGGCACTGTTAGTGGTAGGCAGGGATAAAGTGTGTGCACGGTGTGTTAGCCTTTCCTCAGTGGAAATGTAATAAAATAAAAACCTAAAACCTGAGTACAGATTTTCTACCAACTTTTGTGTTTCATATTGAAGACTTTGCATGGAGGTTAAATAATCCAATGTGGGTCTACAGTTTATTTTTATATATATATATATATATATATATATATATATATATATCTTCTTCTTCTTCTTCTTTCGGCTTTTCCCTTTTCAGGGGTCGCCACAGCGAGTCATCCTCCTCCACCTCACTCTGTCCTCTGCATCCTCTGTCCTCACTCCAACTACCTCCATGTCCTCTCTAACTGCATCCATATATCTCCTCTTTGGTCTCCCTCTTTGTCTTTTTCCTGGCAGCTGCATTTCTAACATCCTTCTACCAATATACCCACTGTCCCTCCTCTGGACATGTCCAAACCATCTCAGTCTGGCCTCCCTAACTTTATCTCCCAGTTGTTTAACATGTGCTGTACCTCTGATGATCTCATTCCTGATCTTATCCATCCTTGTCACTCCTAAGGAGAACCTCAGCATCTTCATTTCTGCCACTTCCAGTTCTTTCTCCTGTCTTTTTGTCAATGCCACTGTCTCCAGACCATACAACATAGCTGGTCTCACCACTGTCTTGTAAACTTTTCCTTTGACCTTTGCTGACACCTTTTTGTCACAAATCACTCCTGAAACTTTTCTCCATCCACTCCATCCTGCCTGGACTCTCTTTTTCACCTCTTTACCACATTCCCCATTTTCCTGGACAGTGGACCCCAAGTACTTGAAGTCCTGCACCTTTGTGACCTCTGCTCCTTGTAGCCTCACTGTTCCACTGGCCTCCCTCTCATTCACACACATGTACTCTGTCTTACTACGGCTGACTTTCATTCCTCTTCTTTCAAGAGCATACCTCCACCTCTCCAAGTTCTCTTCCACTTGTTCCCTGTTCTCACCACAGATCACAATGTCATCTGCAAACATCATAGTCCATGGGGATTCCTGCCTGACCTCATCTGTTAGTCGGTCCATCACCAGAGCAAACAAGAAGGGGCTCAGAGCCGATCCTTGATGCAATCCCACCTCCACCTTGAAGGTATCTGTCACTCCCACAGCACATCTCACCACTGTCCTGCTGTCCTCATACATGTCCTGTACCAGTCTAACATACTTTTCTGCCACTCCAGATTTCCTCATGCAATACCACACCTCTTCTCTTGGTACCCTGTCATATGCTTTTTCTAAATCCACAAACACACAATGGAGTTCTTTCTGACCCTCTCTGTACTTCTCTATCAACATCCTCAAAGCAAAGATGGCATCTGTGGTGCTCTTTCTTGGCATGAAACCATACTGCTGCTCACAGATAGTCACATCTTGTCTAAGTCTTGCTTCCACAACTCTCTCCCAGATCTTCATTGTGTGGCTCATCAACTTAATTCCCCTGTAGTTGCTACAACTCTGTACATCACCCTTGTTCTTAAAAATGGGAACCAGCACACTTCTTCTCCATTCTTCAGGCATTTTCTCACCCTCAAATATTCCATTAAATATTTGAGTCAAAAACCTCACTGCCATCTCTCCAAGACATTTCCAAACCTCCACTGGTATGTCATCAGGTCCTACTGCCTTCCCCTTCTTCATTCTTTTCAGAGCTTTCCGGACTTCACCCTCACTAATCTTTCCCACTTCCTGGTCCACAGTTTCTATTACCTCCACTCTTCTTTCTCTTTCATTCTCTTCATTCATTAGCTCCTCAAAGTAATCCTTCCATCTTCCCATCACACACTCCTCACTTGTTAGAACATTCCCATTCCCATCTTTAATAAGCCTAACCTGCTGCACATCCTTTCCAGCCTGATCCCTCTGTCTTGCCAATCGGTACAAGTCCTTCTCGCCCTCTTTAGTGTCCAGTCTCCCATATAACTCATTGTACGCCCTCTGCTTTGCCTTAGCTACTTCCCTCTTTGCTCTATGTCCCATCTCCTTATATTCCTGTCTCCTCTCTTCAGTCCTCTCACTGTCATATTTCTTCTTGGCTAATCTCTTTCTTTGAATGGCGTCCTGCACTTCACTATTCCACCACCAGGTTTCCTTATCATCCATTCTCTGTCCAGATGACACACCAAGTACCTTCCTACCTGTCTCTCTAATTACTGTTGCTGTAGTAGCCCAGTCACTTGGAAGCTCTTTCTTACCACCCAGAGCCTTTAACAGCTCGTCTCTGAATTTCTCACAACATTCTTCCTTCTTTAGCTTCCACCATTTGGTCTTCTTCTCTGATTTTACTCTTTTTCTCTTCTTCGCAACAACAGTCATTCTACACACAACCATCCGATGCTGTCTGGCCACACTCTCCCCTGCCACAACCTTACAGTCTCCAATCTCCTTCAGGTTTCCTCTTCTACACAGAATGTAGTCGATCTGCGTACTCCTTCCTCCACTCTTATAGGTCACTCTATGTTCCTCCCTCTTTTGGAAATAGGTATTGACTATAGCCATTTCCATTCTCTTGGCAAAATCCACCACCATCTGTCCTTCCTGGTTTCTTTCCTTGACACCAAACCTACCCATCACTTCCTCATCCCCTCTGTTTCCTTCACCAACATGTCCATTCAGGTCTGCTCCAATCACCACTCTTTCCTCCCTGGGAATACTCTCTATCACTTCATCCAAATCTTTCCAAAATTATCTTTCTCCTCCCCATCACATCCAACCTGTGGAGCATAACCACTTACTATGTTTAGCATCAGACCTTCTACTTCTACCTTTAGACACATCACCCTATCTGACACTCTCTTCACCTCTACTACATTCTTTGCCAACTCCTCCTTCAGGACCACCCCTACTCCATTTCTCTTTCTATCCACACCATGGTAAAACAGTTTAAACCCTGCTCCAATACTGCGAGCCTTGCTGCCCTTCCACTTGGTCTCTTGGACACATAAAACATCTACCTTTCTTCTCTGCATCATGTCAGCCAGCTCTCTACCTTTGCCTGTCATTGTCCCCACATTTAGAGTTGCAACCCTCAGTCCTACATTCTTCACTTTCCTCCTCTCCCTCTGTCTCCTGACACGTTTTCCTCCTCGGCGTCTTCGACTAACAGTAGTACAATTTCCGCCGGCACCCTGTTTGTCAACAGCACCGGTGGCGGACGTTGTTAACCCGGGCCTCGACCGATCCGGTATGGTTTCACTTTGATGAACTCGCATTATGGTTTTGGCAAGTGTTTTACGTCGGATGCCATTCCTGACACAACCCTCACCATTTACCCGGGCTTGGGACCGGCACAAGAGATACACTGGCTTGTGCTCCCTAGTGGCTGGCTTATTTATATATATATATATATATATATATATATATACAGTATATATATATTATATATTGTCGTTCTACGTGAGTGAGGTAGCCGTAGGACCTTGTAACATGTCCTCACTCCAGCCCAATCCAGTAACGGTTCCTTAATTATTATCCCTGCACACGAGTATTACCTAATGTGTCCGGAAGGTTAGGATTAAGGCTGAGAAGAGGTAATTCACCTAGACTTGTTCACTGTCTAACATCTGCACATCACACCCTCGTTTGCACTCCCTTAGATAGCCTGACTTAGCAGAATGGAGTCAGATCGTATCTCACAGAGAAACATGCATTAACGACAGCCTTACCTCTTGTAGATAGCAATTGTTTCCGGCCTAGTAAATTTTAGGATCTTGGAAAGTAAGATCCTAGGATGTTGTTTACCTCTTGTGGCTAATAAAACCATTCAAAACCTCCAATAATTTTGTTGTTATCTTGAACCAAGTTTTCCATCATTTAATATCAAGATGAGTCAAATAAAAAATCCAGATTTGTACGTTTTGTGTTATTTTAATGATAATTGCAAGGGAACAGCTTTTAAGCACTTCTACTACTGGATAGATTTACAGTAATCAGATACAAGACTTGCATTTAAAGGGTCAAATGATTCAACAGCTCACCAAAGATGTCTTCCACACGCTTGGCTTTAAGGTATTTTCAGTCTTTAATTAAATTTGAGTTGTAATCCAATGAATAATTTGTATAATCTTCAAAAATGTTGGTTTACTCCACAATAAGTGTTTTACTTCTATCAGGAAACTTGTTTTATGATCCTCTAGGAAACTTGTTTATTCCACAAAAATCTGATTCAATTAGAAATAAAATGGTATCTTCACAGAAGAGCAGTTTTGATCCATCAAAAATGCTATCCAATCAGGAGATGTTGTTTGTTTCACACAAAAAATCCTTTTCAGTCTGATCCCAATCAGAAAAATTAGTCATTCCTTCAATTGATGTTTTTTAATCCATCATTTTATTCTGAGGTGCTGATGAAAGACCCTCAGCCGTAGCAGGGAGGACATGGAATTTTGTGTTCTCTTAGCTCAAAACAAGTTGATAAGCCAAGGCCAGTCCGAGCAGACCCCGCTTCAGATGACCCAAAACAGTAACTTAATTAATAGTAGAGTTTGATCAAAAAGAATTTGTTTGTTCCACAAAATTGTTAAACCCATTCAGGGAAAAATTGATGATTCAGGAAAAAAATCAATCATATTCCATTGAACGCCTTTTTTGATTTTATCATATTCCATTATTGGTTCAGCCGAGCAGATGAAACCCTTCAGTGCTACAGCGGGGAGGAGGTGGAGATAACACGTCGTTCCCTCAAGTACTAAACAAAATTTCAGTCCTCGAAGCGCAGACCTGGAGTCTTCCAGAATGTTGATTCTGTGCACATAACTCTTATAATCCCATTAAGGAGTCTTGTTTAATAATCCACCCAAGTAGTCTTGTGTTTTAATCCCAACAGAAAGGAAGAATTTGTAATTTAGGCTTTAATCCATTCAAGACCTACGGCGTTGATGAACAAAACTTTTGAAGCGGTGTTCTCTTAGCTCAAAACAAGCAGTTTTCCAAGGCTGGGGTCTTGCATTCAGTAAAAGCAGCTTTTATCCACTCCAGCAGACTGAAGAAATCTTCTTTGTTTTTTTAATCCCACAGAAAGGAAGAATTAGTAATTCCGGCTTTAATCCAATCAAGAAGTGCTGTTTTACTCCACAAAACTCTTGGTTCTGTCCAGCTGATGAGGTGCCCCTAGCAGGATGATCAATTATAATCCATCATGGTTCAGTTGAGCCGACAAGAGGCCTTTAACAGTAGGATGAAGATAAAGAGTACACCGTGTTCCCATCAACGTAAACAGCCTCGCGGCGGTCCGTCGGAGCTCAGAGCTTCTTCCAAAATTACTTTAAATCCTCATCAACATCTTGTAGCTGATCTTAAAATCTTCATAGAGAAGGAGGCTTTTTTACTGCAATAATAATTTAATATAATTTTAGTCTTGGGTAACTGGGAATATATCCTACCTTCAGGGCAAAGGTATTGCCTTCCTTTATTATCAAGAAACAGAACAACATTTTCTTTCATACCACAAGCAATTAAATCATTAGATAATACTAAGGTATCATGAATTACTGAGCTGAAACATCTTTGCTGTAATGATGGATGATGATGTCATGTATGTATGTATAAGTATGTCCTTTATGTCAATGCCTGCTGACAAATGTTGCAAATTAATTTCCCTACGGGGACAAATAAATCTATATCTATCTATCTATCTATCTATCTATCTATCTATCTATCTATCTATCTATCTATCTATCTATCTATCTATCTATCTATCTATCTATCTATCTATCTTTCTATCTATCTGATCTATCTGATCTATCTATATGATCTATCTGATCTATCTGATCTATCTGATCTATCTATCTCTGTCTCTCGGTGCTGGGTGCACTGCATGCTGGGAGTTGGTCGGTGGTGGCGTGTGGTGAGTCTGAACGGAGTGAGTCTGATAGAGTGGAAGAGTTGTTTTCTGAAGATCTTTTCTTATCTTTACTTCCGTGTTGGTGTTCTTATATTCCTTATTTACATGTTTTCTACATCTTGGTGTTGTTTTTTGAACTTACAACGCTTACAGCGCTGATTGTTTGAGGGGATGGCGTCCTCAGGGGCGTCACCCCTCTCGTTAAGGAATGGGGTTAGGATTCAGCCTGATCCATCAGTCCCAGTTGAGACAGTTCTCCTGGCTGTTGGTGAGATTGTAGGTCATAAAAATTTAATTTATGCATCAAGAATGAATAAAGGTGTGGTAATATTTTTGAAAGAGGAGGATTTCGTGGTTCAGCTGATTGTCAGTGGGGTGACAGTTGATGGAGAGTATCTGCAGGTGTCTCCACTCGCAGTGCCCTCCTCCCGCGTCACTGTCTCAGGTGTGCCGCCTTTCATTCCTAATGACTGTTTGGAGAAAGAGCTCCAGCGTTTTGGGAAACTGGCCAGTGGTTTCAGAACTGTGGGTTTGGGCTGTAAGAATGATAAATTGAAACATGTCCAGTCATTCAGGAGACAAGTGTTTATGTTTCTAAACTCTGCCACACTGGACGTGTCGTTCAGAGTTAGATATGGAGAAGGCTCGTACATGGTTTACGCAAGCACAGGACACATGAAATGTTTTGAGTGTGGGGATGTTGGGCATAAACGCTCTGCTTGTCCGCACAAAAAAACGGAAGAGCAGATGGATTTAAACGGAGAGGCATCACAGACAGACGCTGCTCCTCCGACAACACAGGAGGAGGAGGAGGAGGGGGGTAGTCCCCCCATCAGCTGTGTCAGATGCCGGGGAGGGAAGCAGCGATCAAACTAAACAACATGAAAAGAATGACACGGAAACAAACGTAATTAATGTTCCTCAAGACTCCTCAGACTCTGGTCATCTTGTTTTAGAGTCAGATCAGAAAACTGACTGTAGCTGTGTCGGTGTGGAGGCAGCGGAGCTGCCCGCGGGTGGGGGCACAGCAGCCCTGTCCACGGGTGGGGGCGCGGTGGCCCCGCCCACAGGTGGGGGTGCGGTGGCCCTGCACGCGGCTGGGGCTGCTGACGCAGATGACATGGAGGATGACAGTGACTCAGACAATATTTCTATCGCTGATTCTCAAACGTCCAGTAGTGATTTGTACACTCTGGAGGAAATCAATAGTTTTCTTGATGAAACTTATGGCACACAAGTTAAAATTTCTGATTTTTTTCCCGATGGGGAAAAGTTTGTCAAGAGTGCACGAATGGTGCAGAAAACAGTGGATTGTGATCTGCTTGATGAAAAGAAACGTTTCCGTTTAAAAAAGCACATGACAAACGTCCGGAAACAGATATTAGCAAATAAAGCGAAAAGTACAAAACGGATAAAAGATCAGAAATAAGACAATGTTTATAGTACACTGGGTGATCTTCTTTTTACTGTCTTTGTCTGTCTTCTCCCTTCTTTTCACCCTTATGCATAGTATCAGGGTGGGGTCATTAAACATCAACGGGGGGAGGGATCCACAGAAAAGGATGGTTAGTTTAGAGATGATCAGTCAGAAGAAGCTTGATGTAATATTCTTACAAGAGACACACACAGATCATGAAAACGAAGTAGAATGGGGCATGAGTTGGAAAGGGAAATATTTTTTGTCCCATGGGACCAGGTCATCTGCTGGTGTAGCAATTTTATTTTCACCACATCTGGATGTTAATATCATTTCTTGTACTGAACTAGTTCCAGGCAGGGTCCTAGAGGCCCGGGTAAAAATAGAAAGTTTCTTTTTTCGGTTTATTAATGTTTATGCACCTAATCAAGGAGGTAACAGGATGGAAACTTTTGAAAAAATACACAATGCCTTGCAACAGTCTAATCAAAATGAATGTGTTGTGATGGGAGGTGACTGGAACTGCACAATAAGTTTTACTATTGACAGAACGGGAGAAGAACCTCATCTTCCATCATCCTCTAAATTGGGTCAGGTGATATCAGAGTTTAATTTAGTTGATGCGTGGAGGATTAAACATCCTCAAAGCAAACAGTATACATGGGTTAAACTGAAGGATGGGACAGTGAGTGGGGCTCGGTTGGACAGATTTTATATTTCCAACAATCATAGAAATAGACTGTCCGGTTGTTTAATTAGTCCAGTTTGTTTTTCTGATCATCATTTAGTTTACTTTGATTTTCTTTTAGCAAACACTACTAAATGCAGATCTTATTTTCTGACCAACTATTGCAATACTGATTACTGTGTTCATTCATCCTAATACCATTAGAAGAGAAGGAAACGTTAAACATAACTTTAAAAGTTGTGATCCAACATACTTGACCTGTACTGCACACGTCAAACTAAAAACACCTTGAGCTCTGAACTTATGAGTCAGCTTTCAGCAAGTAAGGATAAAATGTGACTTGCTTAACGAAATATTTCTTGTTTTACATGAATGCGTGATCTATTTGCTAATTCCAGGAGTTTAAAGTTCATGACCTCAATTTGCATCAACAAAATGTGTTGAGATAATTACATTTTGTTTCAACGATGCACTTGTTTTGTTTCTTTCAGAATGACAACGTTGAGAACCCGTACTGTAACGGTATAGATGGGATTCTTGAGGCTTATCACCAAAGCCTTAAGACAGTTCAACTGTATGGACCCACCAACTTCGCTCCCATTGTGAATCACGTGGCAAAGTACGAACACAACTCTCTACCCCAGAGAATAAATCTCAGCACAGTCACTTTTCTTGTCTGTGAAAAACCTTCACCAGGCTTCCACACCATCAGAGCCATTAAGTCAGCGGTTTCTGTTGGAATTGAGCAGAACTAATGATGGGAAAACAAACAGTCAGCTGCCAGGCTGAGATGAAAAGAAATGGTAATAAGGCATATGTGGGGCCAGACGCTTGAGTGCTAACCACAATATTTTTAGACATCTAAAGCGATGAAAGTGTGAATGTAAGGTGGCATAAACTGCAGGAGAACTGATTTGATGTAATGTTGCCGTTCACAAAGTGCTGTTGAGACGCACTGCTCAGTGATAGAGTCTTGTGGTAAATGGAGAACATGCTCAAAGTCACAGATACAGTACAAACGTCAACGTGTCAGCGAGCAGAAAAGACTGTTTTAAAACTGACTGAAGCTCAAAAACAAAAGTATTCCTCCTGTGGTTGAAGCATTTGTAATACTACTAACAGGTGTACAACAACCCAAAACCAGTGGTCATATTTCCAGTTTCTGATGGTGTTGGGGAAATACCCTACACAAGCAGTTTCCTAAATAAACCCACAGACAGTGGTGGAGGAAGTACTCAAACACTGTACTTAAGTAGAAGTACAAAGAAACAGACAAAAATGTACTCTAGTAAAAGTATAAGTACCACATTAAGCACCTTGATAACAGTTTATCTGTTTTAACTGTGCTATAGAAATAAAATTGACTTGACTTGACTTGACATTAATGGTTTTACTTAAGAAAGTAAATAAGTACTTGCTTTAAAATAATACTGAATGTATTGCCTAATGCAATGTTCTATAATATCATCGTGTGCGTACCACATGTATATTTTCTGTAATACATTAATAGTGTTGAGCCATTTTAATGAACAGTGCTGCAGATAATGCATGTTTTTATTGTGTTTACTCTGTGACACAGTTCACACTTGGACTTGTGATTCTGTGCGTCAGAATTTCAGAAATGACATGCAGATTTAAATGCTATAAGCAAAATAAGAAAGAGGAATGATTATAGCTTTGAAAGTTTTTATTTGCAAAACAAAACCAATGTCATTTTAACTGCAGTAAACTTAAGTAAATGTTGTCTGCCTAAAAAAAAGGAGCGTTAAACACATCTAACGAAGGAACAGGCTCTGATCATTTCAACTCCAGTTTGTCTTCAACTCTAATTAAAATATGTCTAGTCAACCTTGTAATGGGTCAACAGTGAACAACAGTGAACAATATTTTAATAAATAATCTTTCAATAGTCTTTCACTAATATTTTAATAGTATTTCAATAGTCTTTCAATAGTCTTTTGAAAGTCTTTCAATAATCTTTCAATAGTCTTTCAATACTCTTTTAATAGTCTTTCAATAGTTTTTCATTATAGAATTGTGGTGTAGTAGAAAGTGCAAATACTTAATCTAAAATGTAGTGGAGTAAAAGTCAAAAGTACCCATGTTTAAACCTACAGTACTTAAGTCAAGTACAGATACATGAAAAATGTACCTAAGTACAGTAACAAAGTACTTGTACTTTACATCCCACCACTGCACACAGAGGATTTACACTGTGATATATTAGCTGCAACA
This sequence comes from Garcialebias charrua, assembly GCA_038048925.1. Lineage (NCBI taxonomy): Eukaryota > Metazoa > Chordata > Actinopteri > Cyprinodontiformes > Rivulidae > Garcialebias > Garcialebias charrua. The sequence continues at coordinate 55,171 of JBBPBX010010331.1, forward strand.
ACAAGCTAGAGACAATGCTAATACAAAAAGATGAAGCAAGTTCTCATTTACATGTCTGTTGTTTCATTGCAGATATACTGATATTTTTCTATCAACCTTTATTTATACAGGTTAGTCTCACTGAGTCACGAGGGCTCATTTACAAGAGAGACCTGTTATAGATAAAAAAACCCACAGACGAGGTACAGACAACAATAAACGGTCATAAAAATTGGATATATTCCGTTACTTATACAGTATTTGTTTGTAAATCAACTTTTAAAACCTAACAAAATTAGGTTCATATATTCAATCAAATAAACATCAAAGTAAAAGTATAAACAAAAAAGTGTTATTTTAATTAAATTTGGGGTTGAAGTATATTTCATCTGTTGCCCATGTAATAAAATCTTTGACAAAAAATTTCTAATCTGGTTTTCACTTTCTGAGAAATTATTCCATTTTTCCCCTGCAGTTTTATTATTCATCTTTACTCCGTTTTTTTGTTAACGCAGTAATTTATTTTGCAACAGATTTGTGGAATTAAGTCCATGAAAGAATTATACTCGAGACCATCAATTACATTAAAGACAATTAATTTTAAACCTTTGTTTAGCCTATTTAACAACTTTTTACTTATAACTTTAGATTAGACTTTTTGACATTTTCAAATTGACAACATTCAGCAGTCTGCTCGCGAATACAAAAATAATGCTGCACCTTTATAAAAACATAAGCTTAATCTCAGTGATGTGTAATAATTTAACAGCTTGAATTAAAAGTTCCTTTGTTTATATGTTTATTTTTCATAAAAAAGCTTCTGTTCCAACAGAGATGCAAAGTAGAAGAGCACTTTTATCCAGAACTTTCCAATTATTGGGCTAAAAAAAAACAGACTATTGACTTTAAAGTGTGTAGTGCTGAGAAACCTAAAAGCACAATTGGCAGTGCAAATAAATTCACCGTCTTGTCCACCTGAAACCCTGCAAGAAGAAAACCCCCTGAAGGCCCAGTTAGTATATTTCAAGCATAAAAATACAAGCATTAAAGAGTCTCAGAAGGAATTTACTGTGATAAAATGTCCCATTATAGTTGTGAATAGTGCTGGTTTGAAGCAATTGAAAGTATTTATGAAGTCACACTCTTTACAGTCCCAATAGTTTTGTTATGACCACAGCAGGAATGAAACCGTTGATTTTACTAAGATGATACAGACAGAGCTGTTGCAGCTCATGTTGGAATGGAGTTCATGTGACACATGCTGTTTAAAATAGATGTTAAAAAGTACAATAAATATTGAATACTCAGAAATTGCTCATTCTACACTCTCAGACGTGAAGAAATCTGACTTCAGTGCTACTCAGTTAAGGAATGTCTCTGACTGAATGAAAGGCTGCAGAGGACAAATGTCTCTTTAATCTCTAAACACTGTAAATGCAGATCTTATTGGCACTTCAACACCAAGTTACTTCAAGACACTTTTTTTTGCCAAAGTTTTAATAATTTTTGGCAGTTATGGACGGCTAGAAAATCAGAATTTACATCCTTAAGTGAATGGTGGGGGGTAGGAAAGGCTCAGATAAGAGTTTTTTGTCAACAATACACGAGTCATTCTACGGTTAAAATTAAAAATGTGATTCAGAATCTAGAAAATGAAATTAAACAGTTAGAAAGCAATATATTCACTAATGTTATTTATGATGACCAACTTAAAAAAAAGAAAGATCAGCTAAGTTGTTTTTTACATGAAAGGGCAAAAGGGGCGTTAGTTCGGTCAAGGTTTGTTATGGCTAAGGATATGGATGCCCCTACATCTTTCTTTTTTAATTTAGAGAGGACCGTCAGTCAGACAAAACAGATGTTTTGTCTTCGGTTTCCAGATGGGACTATGACCACTGATCCCAGTGCCATGAAGGACATTGCTGTGGAATTCTACACTGACCTATTTAAGAAGCAGAACTGCAACAGGAGCTGTATGGATGCCCTGCTGGATGGTCTTCCTCAGCTTGATGATGCAGATCGGGAAATTTTGGATGTGGGAGTTTCAATGGAAGAACTTACTACTGCTGTTGGACAAATGGCTCCTGGCAAGGCTCCAGGTCTGGATGGTATACCTATAGACTTTTATAAACATTTTTGGACTCTGTTGGGAGAAGACTTGTGGGAGGTGCTTCAAGAGTGCACATTAGCAGGTATATTGCCATCATCCTGCCGACAAGCTGTTCTTTCCCTGATCCCCAAAAAAGGGGACTTGACCTTGTTAAGGAACTGGAGACCTGTCTCCCTTCTCTGTGCGGACTATAAGTTATTTTCTAAAGTACTCTCCAATAGGCTGAAGAATGTTCTTGAGTTTATCATACACAGAGATCAATCATACTGTGTACCTGACAGATCTATCATGGACAATCTTTTTCTTTTTAGAGACATGTTTGACATTTGTAAACTTTATGAAATTGATGTGGGTATTATTTCTTTGGATCAGGAGAAGGCCTTTGATAGGGTTGATCATTGTTTTCTTTTTTCTGTGCTAAGAGCTTTTGGGTTTGGTGAAGGGTTTATTTCTTTATTGGGTTTGTTATATAATGAAGTGTCTTCTGTTGTTAAAGTAGGGGGAGGCCTAAGTTGTCCTGTCAAGGTGCAGAGAGGCATTCGACAAGGGTGCCCTATTTCTGGACAGTTGTATTCCATTGCTGTTGAACCACTTTTGCACAAGATCCGTTCCACTCTTACTGGTATTATTTTTCCAGGTTTGTCTTTTCATACAGGTTTAGTAGTTTCAGCTTATGCTGATGATGTAAACATTTTCATTAAGAACCAGAATGATGTTACAGCTCTGATACACTGTTTGGACCTTTATGAAAAAGCGTCATCCGCTAAAGTGAACTGGGAAAAAAGTTCTGCGTTAAAACTTGGCCCATGGACAAATAACAATTTGCCAATATTACCGGGCAATATCAGATGGG
>JBBPBX010010332.1:0-40649 GCA_038048925.1 Garcialebias charrua
ACTTCTCGTTCTCACAGCTTCCATTCAGAATTGAAAGAGACTTCTGGACAGAAGTCGAAACGTTTTCTGCAACAAATAAAGTCCAGTTGATCCTGTATTGAACGCCTTTTTTGATCAGGCACACTTTGTAATTTCAGCAGCCTTCAGTCTGTAAGGGCCATTCTGTTCATATGATCCAATTCGGGACTTTTTTTTCTTTTCCCACTGATCCAACTCTGACCTCAGATGTTGACCACAGCGACCCGAGTCCTAAGTCCAAGGGTGACCAGCTCACCCTCTGGATAAGCTCTCAAACAGCTGAATTCTGATGTTGACCACAGCGAACAGAGTCCTAAAACCAAGGTTGATCTGTTCACCCCCCGAATAAGCTCGCACACAGCTGATTTCTCGAGGTCACAGCGCAGACCAGACGTCAGGTGCTCCAGGCATTAAGTCCTGCTGAAGTCTCCCTTTTTTTTGCGATAGACCAGTGCTCCACAAATGCCAAAAAGCAAAGCGCTGCCATCATAACCAATATAATCCAAGATTCCAAGATTCTTCACCTCCACAGAGCACACCCAGACATCCACGGAATCCATGGCGTATCCTCCGTCACTCTGTGAGGTTGAAAAGGCTCCCCTTGTGCCTTCTTCTGTGGAAATCTTCTTGTAGAATCGAATGCCCAATCTCAATTTTAAAAGTTGGGACATTGCTACATATAAAAATGGCCACAATGATTTGCAATTTTCATAAACCCACGTTTTATTCACAATGCAAACATATTTAATGTTTAAAACAAAAGTGTACCATTTTTAGTGGGTAAAAAAGATAATTTTGATTTTGCTGGCAGCAATACATCTCCAAAAGCTTCGTACAGGATTATATTTACTGCTGTGAAGCATCTCCTCCTTGAACAACCGTCTGTAAATGTCTAGGATCTGAGGAGACCAGCAGCTGGAGACTGATGTAGGATTATAGCTGTTCAACAGGCCTGGGTCTCTGAAGGATGGAAGCATATGTTGTTCTAAAACCAGTCTGTACTTTCTGCATTGATGGGGACTTTTCAGATGTAAGCTGCTCATGCCATAGGCACTAATGTATCTCCATACCATCAGAGAGGCAGGCTTTGTGAACAGTCATTTCTAACCCGAGCCCTAAGCCCGGCCCCACCCGACCCGAGTTCAGGGCGGGGCGGGGCATGGTAATGTGCTGGATGGGCAGGCTGGGTCAGGATCAGCCGTGATCCAGTTATATGATGACATGGCCTGCCATACATTCACGGCCATTTCACCGCAAGCTGACCGGCCTTGAAAGAGGTAAAACGTTCAGTTAAACGTCAGATGGGACTGTACTGCCAGGCAGCGATCTATCACCCAAATGGACGTTCATTCAGCCGCTGCGCTCAGTGGACGCGTGCGACCGACGACCCAAACAGGTGAGATCCCAAAGCAGACGTGTCAGAGCAGGGTCAGTGAATAAATCAGAATACAGGTGGTCCCCGACTTACGACGGCCTCGACTTACGGCAATCCGAATTTACGAACGCATCATATTAATAAAAATATGAAATAAAAAATGTTTTTTTGTGTGTGTGTGTGTTAAATGTTCTTTATTTCATGTGTACAGCACTTTGTTACAGCTGTGGTTGTTTTAAATGGCTTTATAAATAAAGTACCATTATTATTATTATTTTTTTTATTATAATTTTTAAGCCTATTTGCGCAGTTTCCGGTAGTTTCCAACAGTTTCCGCCAGTTTTCGGCACTGCCGCCATGTCCGCCATTTTGCGGTTAGCTTCGGTTAACTTCGGCCTCGACAGCTGGCTTTGGAGGACTGTGTGTCCGATAAGAGGTTGCCTCATACGGATAAATGAGCTGGAAACGCTCGGTGAACTCTGTGGACGTCTCAGGCCCGGAGCAGCAGCCGCCGATCGCTCCGCCGCATCCCACCACGCCGTCCGACACCACCAGCTCACTGCGGGATCCGGTGACCATCCCGCCGCTACTGTCCCTGCCATCAGCCGGTGTTCTGTGCGGGTGGCGGAGAGGCCATCTGCGGCCGGGAGCTCGCCTCGATGTCCACCTGGCAGCCTAAGATGTTGGATGGACACCAAGCTAATATGCTAAAACGCAGAGAAACAGCGCCGGCAACCTTTTGGATGGGCTAATGGGCGCAGCTAATGGCGGAGCTAACATGCTAACACGGACCCCCACCGGGGACACCAAGCCGACGGGCGGCGTAGAGGCCAGCTGCGGCTGGGAGCTCGCCTCGATGTCCGCCTGGCAGCCTAAGATGTCGGATAGACACTGAGCTAACATGCTAAAAGGCGGACAAACGGCTGCAGCAGCCTTTTGGATGGGCTAACGGGCACAGCTAATGGTGGGGCTAACGCTAACGGGCGCAGCTTGATTTGGATGGACACCGCGGAGAAACGGCTTTCAGTAAGTTATTAACTCTTTTTCTGGCTCCAAATGTATGGAGTTAACATGCTAACAGTCCTTCCTGTAAACAGTTTGGACCGCGTGGAGCAGCACGAAGCTGCAGAGCTCGGACGTGCAACGAGCTAACATGCAAAAAGACAGAGACAGGCTTGACCAGCTCAAAGTAAGAAATTAACTTTTTATCATGTGTTGGGTACAGTGTGTTAGCTAACTGTTTGTAAATAAAGTTCTGTGCATGTTTATGGACCAGTATGTACTCTTGTTCAGTCTCATGTCGATACACGGGTGTGCGGCGCAGAGTTAGCATGCATTTTCCGTCTTACGGCAAAAATCTGGTTTTACGAACGCCGCGTGTAATACGTTCCAACTTACGTAAATTTCGTGTTATGAACGGTGCATAGGAACGGAACTCATTCGTAAGTCGGGGACCACCTGTACATGCAGTAACAGGGGCCACTACACACCTTGGGGTGTCTATGAGTGCACACCTATTTCCCCAGCTCCCCGGGCGCTTTCTATGGCTGCTCACTGCACCACCTGGTGGTGGTTGGGTTAAATGCAGAGACGAATTTCGTCTTGTATGGGAAACATACACAGATGACAGAAATGTGACATTTATTTATTTATTAAATGCTTTTACAGCCATGCAAAAACAAACACCCCCTCAGCTCTCATCTTATGCACCTTTCATTCAGCTGCGAGTCCCCGACCATCAATAACTAATTTAAAATGACCAGGCTGGATGGTCCCCCTCCTCTTTAGAACATAATAATAAATGGTCTTATGGTTTTCCAGTAGCATTCTAAATATTTGTCTGACCACACAACAAATGTAAAATTTGCCTCAGTCCATTTTGAATGAAGTTAGGCACAAAGAAGATGGCTGCATTTCTGGATGGTGTTGACAAACTCTCAGGGATTGTCAGTATGTGCAGCAAAACTGCTGGCGTAGCCCTACAGAACCTCACTGATCTACAGAACCTCACTGATCTACAGAACCTCACTGACCTACAGAACCTCACTGACCTACAGAACCTCACTGACCTACAGAACCTCACTGACCTACAGAACCTCACTGACCTACAGAACCTCACTGACCTACAGAACCTCACTGACCTACAGAACCTCACTGACCTACAGAACCTCACTGACCTACAGAACCTCACTGACCTACAGAACCTCACTGACCTACAGAACCTCACTGACCTACAGAACCTCACTGACCTACAGAACCTCACTGACCTACAGAACCTCACTGACCTACAGAACCTCACTGACCTACAGAACCTCACTGACCTACAGAACCTCACTGACCTACAGAACCTCACTGACCTACAGAACCTCACTGACCTACAGAACCTCACTGACCTACAGAACCTCACTGACCTACAGAACCTCACTGACCTACAGAACCTCACTGACCTACAGAACCTCACTGACCTACAGAACCTCACTGACCTACAGAACCTCACTGACCTACAGAACCTCACTGACCTACAGAACCTCACTGACCTACAGAACCTCACTGACCTACAGAACCTCACTGACCTACAGAACCTCACTGACCTACAGAACCTCACTGACCTACAGAACCTCACTGACCTACAGAACCTCACTGACCTACAGAACCTCACTGACCTACAGAACCTCACTGACCTACAGAACCTCACTGACCTACAGAACCTCACTGACCTACAGAACCTCACTGACCTACAGAACCTCACTGACCTACAGAACCTCACTGACCTACAGAACCTCACTGACCTACAGAACCTCACTGACCTACAGAACCTCACTGACCTACAGAACCTCACTGACCTACAGAACCTCACTGACCTACAGAACCTCACTGACCTACAGAACCTCACTGACCTACAGAACCTCACTGACCTACAGAACCTCACTGACCTACAGAACCTCACTGACCTACAGAACCTCACTGACCTACAGAACCTCACTGACCTACAGAACCTCACTGACCTACAGAACCTCACTGACCTACAGAACCTCACTGACCTACAGAACCTCACTGACCTACAGAACCTCACTGACCTACAGAACCTCACTGACCTACAGAACCTCACTGACCTACAGAACCTCACTGACCTACAGAACCTCACTGACCTACAGAACCTCACTGACCTACAGAACCTCACTGACCTACAGAACCTCACTGACCTACAGAACCTCACTGACCTACAGAACCTCACTGACCTACAGAACCTCACTGACCTACAGAACCTCACTGACCTACAGAACCTCACTGACCTACAGAACCTCACTGACCTACAGAACCTCACTGACCTACAGAACCTCACTGACCTACAGAACCTCACTGACCTACAGAACCTCACTGACCTACAGAACCTCACTGACCTACAGAACCTCACTGACCTACAGAACCTCACTGACCTACAGAACCTCACTGACCTACAGAACCTCACTGACCTACAGAACCTCACTGACCTACAGAACCTCACTGACCTACAGAACCTCACTGACCTACAGAACCTCACTGACCTACAGAACCTCACTGACCTACAGAACCTCACTGACCTACAGAACCTCACTGACCTACAGAACCTCACTGACCTACAGAACCTCACTGACCTACAGAACCTCACTGACCTACAGAACCTCACTGACCTACAGAACCTCACTGACCTACAGAACCTCACTGACCTACAGAACCTCACTGACCTACAGAACCTCACTGACCTACAGAACCTCACTGACCTACAGAACCTCACTGACCTACAGAACCTCACTGACCTACAGAACCTCACTGACCTACAGAACCTCACTGACCTACAGAACCTCACTGACCTACAGAACCTCACTGACCTACAGAACCTCACTGACCTACAGAACCTCACTGACCTACAGAACCTCACTGACCTACAGAACCTCACTGACCTACAGAACCTCACTGACCTACAGAACCTCACTGACCTACAGAACCTCACTGACCTACAGAACCTCACTGACCTACAGAACCTCACTGACCTACAGAACCTCACTGACCTACAGAACCTCACTGACCTACAGAACCTCACTGACCTACAGAACCTCACTGACCTACAGAACCTCACTGACCTACAGAACCTCACTGACCTACAGAACCTCACTGACCTACAGAACCTCACTGACCTACAGAACCTCACTGACCTACAGAACCTCACTGACCTACAGAACCTCACTGACCTACAGAACCTCACTGACCTACAGAACCTCACTGACCTACAGAACCTCACTGACCTACAGAACCTCACTGACCTACAGAACCTCACTGACCTACAGAACCTCACTGACCTACAGAACCTCACTGACCTACAGAACCTCACTGACCTACAGAACCTCACTGACCTACAGAACCTCACTGACCTACAGAACCTCACTGACCTACAGAACCTCACTGACCTACAGAACCTCACTGACCTACAGAACCTCACTGACCTACAGAACCTCACTGACCTACAGAACCTCACTGACCTACAGAACCTCACTGACCTACAGAACCTCACTGACCTACAGAACCTCACTGACCTACAGAACCTCACTGACCTACAGAACCTCACTGACCTACAGAACCTCACTGACCTACAGAACCTCACTGACCTACAGAACCTCACTGACCTACAGAACCTCACTGACCTACAGAACCTCACTGACCTACAGAACCTCACTGACCTACAGAACCTCACTGACCTACAGAACCTCACTGACCTACAGAACCTCACTGACCTACAGAACCTCACTGACCTACAGAACCTCACTGACCTACAGAACCTCACTGATCTACAGAACCTCACTGACCTACAGAACCTCACTGACCTACAGAACCTCACTGACCTACAGAACCTCACTGACCTACAGAACCTCACTGACCTACAGAACCTCACTGACCTACAGAACCTCACTGATCTACAGAACCTCACTGACCTACAGAACCTCACTGACCTACAGAACCTCACTGACCTACAGAACCTCACTGACCTACAGAACCTCACTGACCTACAGAACCTCACTGACCTACAGAACCTCACTGACCTACAGAACCTCACTGATCTACAGAACCTCACTGACCTACAGAACCTCACTGACCTACAGAACCTCACTGACCTACAGAACCTCACTGACCTACAGAACCTCACTGACCTACAGAACCTCACTGATCTACAGAACCTCACTGACCTACAGAACCTCACTGACCTACAGAACCTCACTGATCTACAGAACCTCACTGACCTACAGAACCTCACTGACCTACAGAACCTCACTGACCTACAGAACCTCACTGACCTACAGAACCTCACTGATACAGAACATCACGGACCTACAGAACCTCACTGACCTACAGAACCTCACTGATCTACAGAACATCATGGACCTACAGAACCTCACTGACCTACAGAACCTCACTGATCTACAGAACATCATGGACCTACAGAACCTCACTGATCTACAGAACATCATGGACCTACAGAACCTCACTGATTTACAGAACATCATGGACCTACAGAACCTCACTGACCTACAGAACCTCACTGATCTACAGAACATCATGGACCTACAGAACCTCACTGACCTACAGAACCTCACTGATACAGAACCTCACTGACCTACAGAACCTCACTGACCTACAGAACCTCACTGACCTACAGAACCTCACTGACCTACAGAACCTCACTGACCTACAGAACCTCACTGACCTACAGAACCTCACTGACCTACAGAACCTCACTGACCTACAGAACCTCACTGACCTACAGAACCTCACTGACCTACAGAACCTCACTGACCTACAGAACCTCACTGACCTACAGAACCTCACTGACCTACAGAACCTCACTGACCTACAGAACCTCACTGACCTACAGAACCTCACTGACCTACAGAACCTCACTGACCTACAGAACCTCACTGACCTACAGAACCTCACTGACCTACAGAACCTCACTGACCTACAGAACCTCACTGACCTACAGAACCTCACTGACCTACAGAACCTCACTGACCTACAGAACCTCACTGACCTACAGAACCTCACTGACCTACAGAACCTCACTGACCTACAGAACCTCACTGACCTACAGAACCTCACTGACCTACAGAACCTCACTGACCTACAGAACCTCACTGACCTACAGAACCTCACTGACCTACAGAACCTCACTGACCTACAGAACCTCACTGACCTACAGAACCTCACTGACCTACAGAACCTCACTGACCTACAGAACCTCACTGACCTACAGAACCTCACTGACCTACAGAACCTCACTGACCTACAGAACCTCACTGACCTACAGAACCTCACTGACCTACAGAACCTCACTGACCTACAGAACCTCACTGACCTACAGAACCTCACTGACCTACAGAACCTCACTGACCTACAGAACCTCACTGACCTACAGAACCTCACTGACCTACAGAACCTCACTGACCTACAGAACCTCACTGACCTACAGAACCTCACTGACCTACAGAACCTCACTGACCTACAGAACCTCACTGACCTACAGAACCTCACTGACCTACAGAACCTCACTGACCTACAGAACCTCACTGACCTACAGAACCTCACTGACCTACAGAACCTCACTAACCTACAGAACCTCACTGACCTACACAACCTCACTGACCTACAGAACCTCACTGACCTACAGAACATCACTGACCTACAGAAACTCACTGACCTACAGAACCTCACTAAACTACAGAACCTAACTGACCTACACAACCTCACTGACCTACAGAACCTCACTAAACTACAGAACCTCACTGACCTACAGAACATCACTGACCTACAGAACCTCACTGACCTACAGAACCTCACTGACCTACAGAACCTCACTGACCTACAGAACCTCACTGACCTACAGAACCTCACTGACCAACAGAACCTCACTGACCTACAGAACCTCACGAACCTACAGAACCTCACTGACCTACAGAACATCACTGACCAACAGAACCTCACTGACCTACAGAACCTCACTGACCTACAGAACCTCACTGACCTACAGAACATCACTGACCTACAGAACCTCACTGACCTACAGAACCTCACTGACCTACAGAACCTCACTGACCTACAGAACCTCACTGACCTACAGAACCTCACTGACCTACAGAACCTCACTGACCTACAGAACCTCACTGACCTACAGAACCTCACTGACCTACAGAACCTCACTGACCTACAGAACCTCACTGACCTACAGAACCTCACTGACCTACAGAACCTCACTGACCTACAGAACCTCACTGACCTACAGAACCTCACTGACCTACAGAACCTCACTGACCTACAGAACCTCACTGACCTACAGAACCTCACTGACCTACAGAACCTCACTGACCTACAGAACCTCACTGACCTACAGAACCTCACTGACCTACAGAACCTCACTGACCTACAGAACCTCACTGACCTACAGAACCTCACTGACCTACAGAACCTCACTGACCTACAGAACCTCACTGACCTACAGAACCTCACTGACCTACAGAACCTCACTGACCTACAGAACCTCACTGACCTACAGAACCTCACTGACCTACAGAACCTCACTGACCTACAGAACCTCACTGACCTACAGAACCTCACTGACCTACAGAACCTCACTGACCTACAGAACCTCACTGACCTACAGAACCTCACTGACCTACAGAACCTCACTGACCTACAGAACCTCACTGACCTACAGAACCTCACTGACCTACAGAACCTCACTGACCTACAGAACCTCACTGACCTACAGAACCTCACTGACCTACAGAACCTCACTGACCTACAGAACCTCACTGACCTACAGAACCTCACTGACCTACAGAACCTCACTGACCTACAGAACCTCACTGACCTACAGAACCTCACTGACCTACAGAACCTCACTGACCTACAGAACCTCACTGACCTACAGAACCTCACTGACCTACAGAACCTCACTGACCTACAGAACCTCACTGACCTACAGAACCTCACTGACCTACAGAACCTCACTGACCTACAGAACCTCACTGACCTACAGAACCTCACTGACCTACAGAACCTCACTGACCTACAGAACCTCACTGACCTACAGAACCTCACTGACCTACAGAACCTCACTGACCTACAGAACCTCACTGACCTACAGAACCTCACTGACCTACAGAACCTCACTGACCTACAGAACCTCACTGACCTACAGAACCTCACTGACCTACAGAACCTCACTGACCTACAGAACCTCACTGACCTACAGAACCTCACTGACCTACAGAACCTCACTGACCTACAGAACCTCACTGACCTACAGAACCTCACTGACCTACAGAACCTCACTGACCTACAGAACCTCACTGACCTACAGAACCTCACTGACCTACAGAACCTCACTGACCTACAGAACCTCACTGACCTACAGAACCTCACTGACCTACAGAACCTCACTGACCTACAGAACCTCACTGACCTACAGAACCTCACTGACCTACAGAACCTCACTGACCTACAGAACCTCACTGACCTACAGAACCTCACTGACCTACAGAACCTCACTGACCTACAGAACCTCACTGACCTACAGAACCTCACTGACCTACAGAACCTCACTGACCTACAGAACCTCACTGACCTACAGAACCTCACTGACCTACAGAACCTCACTGACCTACAGAACCTCACTGACCTACAGAACCTCACTGACCTACAGAACCTCACTGACCTACAGAACCTCACTGACCTACAGAACCTCACTGACCTACAGAACCTCACTGACCTACAGAACCTCACTGACCTACAGAACCTCACTGACCTACAGAACCTCACTGACCTACAGAACCTCACTGACCTACAGAACCTCACTGACCTACAGAACCTCACTGACCTACAGAACCTCACTGACCTACAGAACCTCACTGACCTACAGAACCTCACTGACCTACAGAACCTCACTGACCTACAGAACCTCACTGACCTACAGAACCTCACTGACCTACAGAACCTCACTGACCTACAGAACCTCACTGACCTACAGAACCTCACTGACCTACAGAACCTCACTGACCTACAGAACCTCACTGACCTACAGAACCTCACTGACCTACAGAACCTCACTGACCTACAGAACCTCACTGACCTACAGAACCTCACTGACCTACAGAACCTCACTGACCTACAGAACCTCACTGACCTACAGAACCTCACTGACCTACAGAACCTCACTGACCTACAGAACCTCACTGACCTACAGAACCTCACTGACCTACAGAACCTCACTGACCTACAGAACCTCACTGACCTACAGAACCTCACTGACCTACAGAACCTCACTGACCTACAGAACCTCACTGACCTACAGAACCTCACTGACCTACAGAACCTCACTGACCTACAGAACCTCACTGACCTACAGAACCTCACTGACCTACAGAACCTCACTGACCTACAGAACCTCACTGACCTACAGAACCTCACTGACCTACAGAACCTCACTGACCTACAGAACCTCACTGACCTACAGAACCTCACTGACCTACAGAACCTCACTGACCTACAGAACCTCACTGACCTACAGAACCTCACTGACCTACAGAACCTCACTGACCTACAGAACCTCACTGACCTACAGAACCTCACTGACCTACAGAACCTCACTGACCTACAGAACCTCACTGACCTACAGAACCTCACTGACCTACAGAACCTCACTGACCTACAGAACCTCACTGACCTACAGAACCTCACTGACCTACAGAACCTCACTGACCTACAGAACCTCACTGACCTACAGAACCTCACTGACCTACAGAACCTCACTGACCTACAGAACCTCACTGACCTACAGAACCTCACTGACCTACAGAACCTCACTGACCTACAGAACCTCACTGACCTACAGAACCTCACTGACCTACAGAACCTCACTGACCTACAGAACCTCACTGACCTACAGAACCTCACTGACCTACAGAACCTCACTGACCTACAGAACCTCACTGACCTACAGAACCTCACTGACCTACAGAACCTCACTGACCTACAGAACCTCACTGACCTACAGAACCTCACTGACCTACAGAACCTCACTGACCTACAGAACCTCACTGACCTACAGAACCTCACTGACCTACAGAACCTCACTGACCTACAGAACCTCACTGACCTACAGAACCTCACTGACCTACAGAACCTCACTGACCTACAGAACCTCACTGACCTACAGAACCTCACTGACCTACAGAACCTCACTGACCTACAGAACCTCACTGACCTACAGAACCTCACTGACCTACAGAACCTCACTGACCTACAGAACCTCACTGACCTACAGAACCTCACTGACCTACAGAACCTCACTGACCTACAGAACCTCACTGACCTACAGAACCTCACTGACCTACAGAACCTCACTGACCTACAGAACCTCACTGACCTACAGAACCTCACTGACCTACAGAACCTCACTGACCTACAGAACCTCACTGACCTACAGAACCTCACTGACCTACAGAACCTCACTGACCTACAGAACCTCACTGACCTACAGAACCTCACTGACCTACAGAACCTCACTGACCTACAGAACCTCACTGACCTACAGAACCTCACTGACCTACAGAACATCACTGACCTACAGAACCTCACTGACCTACAGAACCTCACTGACCTACAGAACCTCACTGACCTACAGAACCTCACTGACCTACAGAACCTCACTGACCTACAGAACCTCACTGACCTACAGAACCTCACTGACCTACAGAACCTCACTGACCTACAGAACCTCACTGATCTACAGAACATCACTGACCTACAGAACCTCACTGACCTACAGAACATCACTGACCTACAGAACATCACTGACCTACAGAACCTCACTGACCTACAGAACATCACTGACCTACAGAACCTCACTGACCTACAGAACCTCACTGACCTACAGAACATCACTGACCTACAGAACCTCACTGACCTACAGAACATCACTGATCTACAGAACATCACTGACCTACAGAACATCACTGACCTACAGAACCTCACTGACCTACAGAACCTCACTGACCTACAGAACCTCACTGACCTACAGAACCTCACTGACCTACAGAACCTCACTGACCTACAGAACCTCACTGACCTACAGAACCTCACTGACCTACAGAACCTCACTGACCTACAGAACCTCACTGACCTACAGAACCTCACTGACCTACAGAACCTCACTGACCTACAGAACCTCACTGACCTACAGAACCTCACTGACCTACAGAACCTCACTGACCTACAGAACCTCACTGACCTACAGAACCTCACTGACCTACAGAACCTCACTGACCTACAGAACCTCACTGACCTACAGAACCTCACTGACCTACAGAACCTCACTGACCTACAGAACCTCACTGACCTACAGAACCTCACTGACCTACAGAACCTCACTGACCTACAGAACCTCACTGACCTACAGAACCTCACTGACCTACAGAACCTCACTGACCTACAGAACCTCACTGACCTACAGAACCTCACTGACCTACAGAACCTCACTGACCTACAGAACCTCACTGACCTACAGAACCTCACTGACCTACAGAACCTCACTGACCTACAGAACCTCACTGACCTACAGAACCTCACTGACCTACAGAACCTCACTGACCTACAGAACCTCACTGACCTACAGAACCTCACTGACCTACAGAACCTCACTGACCTACAGAACCTCACTGACCTACAGAACCTCACTGACCTACAGAACCTCACTGACCTACAGAACCTCACTGACCTACAGAACCTCACTGACCTACAGAACCTCACTGACCTACAGAACCTCACTGACCTACAGAACCTCACTGACCTACAGAACCTCACTGACCTACAGAACCTCACTGACCTACAGAACCTCACTGACCTACAGAACCTCACTGACCTACAGAACCTCACTGACCTACAGAACCTCACTGACCTACAGAACCTCACTGACCTACAGAACCTCACTGACCTACAGAACCTCACTGACCTACAGAACCTCACTGACCTACAGAACCTCACTGACCTACAGAACCTCACTGACCTACAGAACCTCACTGACCTACAGAACCTCACTGACCTACAGAACCTCACTGACCTACAGAACCTCACTGACCTACAGAACCTCACTGACCTACAGAACCTCACTGACCTACAGAACCTCACTGACCTACAGAACCTCACTGACCTACAGAACCTCACTGACCTACAGAACCTCACTGACCTACAGAACCTCACTGACCTACAGAACCTCACTGACCTACAGAACCTCACTGACCTACAGAACCTCACTGACCTACAGAACCTCACTGACCTACAGAACCTCACTGACCTACAGAACCTCACTGACCTACAGAACCTCACTGACCTACAGAACCTCACTGACCTACAGAACCTCACTGATCTACAGAACCTCACTGACCTACAGAACCTCACTGACCTACAGAACCTCACTGACCTACAGAACCTCACTGACCTACAGAACCTCACTGACCTACAGAACCTCACTGACCTACAGAACCTCACTGACCTACAGAACCTCACTGACCTACAGAACCTCACTGACCTACAGAACCTCACTGACCTACAGAACCTCACTGACCTACAGAACCTCACTGACCTACAGAACCTCACTGACCTACAGAACCTCACTGACCTACAGAACCTCACTGACCTACAGAACCTCACTGACCTACAGAACCTCACTGACCTACAGAACCTCACTGACCTACAGAACCTCACTGACCTACAGAACCTCACTGACCTACAGAACCTCACTGACCTACAGAACCTCACTGACCTACAGAACCTCACTGACCTACAGAACCTCACTGACCTACAGAACCTCACTGACCTACAGAACCTCACTGACTACAGAACCTCACTGACCTACAGAACCTCACTGACCTACAGAACCTCACTGACCTACAGAACCTCACTGACCTACAGAACCTCACTGACCTACAGAACCTCACTGACCTACAGAACCTCACTGACCTACAGAACCTCACTGACCTACAGAACCTCACTGACCTACAGAACCTCACTGACCTACAGAACCTCACTGACCTACAGAACCTCACTGACCTACAGAACCTCACTGACCTACAGAACCTCACTGACCTACAGAACCTCACTGACCTACAGAACCTCACTGACCTACAGAACCTCACTGACCTACAGAACCTCACTGACCTACAGAACCTCACTGACCTACAGAACCTCACTGACCTACAGAACCTCACTGACCTACAGAACCTCACTGACCTACAGAACCTCACTGACCTACAGAACCTCACTGACCTACAGAACCTCACTGACCTACAGAACCTCACTGACCTACAGAACCTCACTGACCTACAGAACCTCACTGACCTACAGAACCTCACTGACCTACAGAACCTCACTGACCTACAGAACCTCACTGACCTACAGAACCTCACTGACCTACAGAACCTCACTGACCTACAGAACCTCACTGACCTACAGAACCTCACTGACCTACAGAACCTCACTGACCTACAGAACCTCACTGACCTACAGAACCTCACTGACCTACAGAACCTCACTGACCTACAGAACCTCACTGACCTACAGAACCTCACTGACCTACAGAACCTCACTGACCTACAGAACCTCACTGACCTACAGAACCTCACTGACCTACAGAACCTCACTGACCTACAGAACCTCACTGATCTACAGAACCTCACTGACCTACAGAACCTCACTGACCTACAGAACCTCACTGACCTACAGAACCTCACTGATCTACAGAACCTCACTGACCTACAGAACCTCACTGATCTACAGAACCTCACTGACCTACAGAACCTCACTGACCTACAGAACCTCACTGACCTACAGAACCTCACTGATCTACAGAACCTCACTGACCTACAGAACCTCACTGACCTACAGAACCTCACTGACCTACAGAACCTCACTGACCTACAGAACCTCACTGACCTACAGAACATCACTGACCTACAGAACCTCACTGACCTACAGAACATCACTGACCTACAGAACCTCACTGACCTACAGAACCTCACTGACCTACAGAACCTCACTGACCTACAGAACCTCACTGACCTACAGAACCTCACTGACCTACAGAACCTCACTGACCTACAGAACCTCACTGACCTACAGAACCTCACTGACCTACAGAACATCACTGACCTACAGAACCTCACTGACCTACAGAACCTCACTGACCTACAGAACCTCACTGACCTACAGAACCTCACTGACCTACAGAACCTCACTGACCTACAGAACCTCACTGACCTACAGAACCTCACTGACCTACAGAACCTCACTGACCTACAGAACCTCACTGACCTACAGAACCTCACTGACCTACAGAACCTCACTGATCTACAGAACCTCACTGACCTACAGAACCTCACTGATCTACAGAACCTCACTGACCTACAGAACCTCACTGATCTACAGAACCTCACTGACCTACAGAACCTCACTGATCTACAGAACCTCACTGACCTACAGAACCTCACTGACCTACAGAACCTCACTGATCTACAGAACCTCACTGACCTACAGAACCTCACTGATCTACAGAACCTCACTGACCTACAGAACCTCACTGATCTACAGAACCTCACTGACCTACAGAACCTCACTGATCTACAGAACCTCACTGACCTACAGAACCTCACTAACCTACAGAACCTCACTGATCTACAGAACATCACTGATCTACAGAACCTCACTGACCTACAGAACATCATGGACCTACAGAACCTCACTGACCTACAGAACATCACTAACCTACAGAACCTCACTGATCTACAGAACATCACTGATCTACAGAACCTCACTGACCTACAGAACATCATGGACCTACAGAACATCACTGATCTACAGAACCTCACTGATCTACAGAACATCATGGACCTACAGAACCTCACTGACCCACAGAACATCACTGACCTACAGAACCTCACTGACCTACAGAACCTCACTGATCTACAGAACATCACTGATCTACACAAGGTGAGATCAGCGAACAAGGCCAGGCTGATTCTGGCAGATCCTGATCACCCACTCCATGGTGAGTTCAGGTTGTTTCCATCTGGACACATGTATCTCTATCCAGATGTAGAACGAACAGACTGAAAAACTCCTTCATCCCTGTAGAGATCAGGCTTCTCAAAGAACAGTGATGGTTTCATGTATTATTGTTTCAATGTCTCAATGTCTTGTATGGATGTTTTGTGTATCTACTGTCTTTGCATGATAGAGCTTTAACCAGCATTTGTAGAAGGCATAGCAAATAGTTTTGATGTGCAGAATGTATTTTAGCCCATGCAGAGATATCCAGAACAGAATCAGACCTATTCAGTGTCATCTGAGGGCCCAGAGATTGCAGGTATGCAATGAGGACTTTTAGCCTCATCATTTGTGCTCAAGTACTTCTCCAGATTCTTGAATCTGGTCAATACGTCCTGCAAATGATGGGATACTGAAACTCTTCCCAATTTTCAGTTTATAAACTTTTTTTTTTAACTCCACTATTTTTATGCATGTTTTTACAGACTGTTGAACCTCTGCCCATCTTTATCTCTGGGAGATTCAGCCTCTCCAAAATGCTCTTTTACACCCGTGCCTCTTACTGACTTGATGACAATTAACCTACAGGTAGTTAGTTGTAACATGGGCAGCACAGCAGTGCAGGGGTTGGAGTGTGAGTGGTTGTTACTCTTCTGTGTCCCTGTGATGGACCTGCAACCTGTTCAGGGTGTCCCCTACCTCTCACAATGACTGTGGTCATGGGCACCAGCTCCCCACACCTTGAAGAGGCAGGTGGGACTGACAGAGGGCCATTTAGGGCAGCCCGGGGAGCAAATGGGGNGCATGATAGAGCTTTAACCAGCATTTGTAGAAGGCATAGCAAATAGTTTTGATGTGCAGAATGTATTTTAGCCCATGCAGAGATATCCAGAACAGAATCAGACCTATTCAGTGTCATCTGAGGGCCCAGAGATTGCAGGTATGCAATGAGGACTTTTAGCCTCATCATTTGTGCTCAAGTACTTCTCCAGATTCTTGAATCTGGTCAATACGTCCTGCAAATGATGGGATACTGAAACTCTTCCCAATTTTCAGTTTATAAACTTTTTTTTTTAACTCCACTATTTTTATGCATGTTTTTACAGACTGTTGAACCTCTGCCCATCTTTATCTCTGGGAGATTCAGCCTCTCCAAAATGCTCTTTTACACCCGTGCCTCTTACTGACTTGATGACAATTAACCTACAGGTAGTTAGTTGTAACATGGGCAGCACAGCAGTGCAGGGGTTGGAGTGTGAGTGGTTGTTACTCTTCTGTGTCCCTGTGATGGACCTGCAACCTGTTCAGGGTGTCCCCTACCTCTCACAATGACTGTGGTCATGGGCACCAGCTCCCCACACCTTGAAGAGGCAGGTGGGACTGACAGAGGGCCATTTAGGGCAGCCCAGGGAGCAAATGGGGGGGTTCTTTTTTTTTATATATATATATATATATATATATACTGTAAATATGGATTCGTGAAATTAGCACATCATTGCAGTCAAGTTTAAATTTGTTCACAATTCACACAAAGTCACTCACAGCATTTTTGTATTTTTGGAGTTATAATTTCTCCTTAGACTTTTCTTTTACCATCTTCTTCTCTCAGGTTTACCTCTTCAAATCTCTGGTTTTATCTGATTAACGACGCAGATTTGTTACTTTGAGAAACATGTAGACGAATGTGTCACAAGTTTATTATATTTATTTAAAGATAGGGATCACGCTATTTTAGGAATGGGCTTGGGCAGATTTGTTTTCTATTCATGAATAAGGTTGACGGAGGCTGCTGCATGCTACATAAAAATATCAACAAGCAAAAAGCTTAGCTACAGATAAACGACATGAACTTAACGGTGTTTTTAATTTAAACAGGTGAGCTTGTTTTGATAAACTGAAGTGTCGCGCGCACCTCAGCAGCTAAATCAACTCTGTACATGTGTTGTTACCTTTTTATTAACGTTGGCAGGATGAGGATCGCTGCTTGCTGTCTGAGCTTCGGGTCTCCGACGCATTTTGAAATTTATCTGAATGAATGGAACAGTTTTAGCAACTTCCTGACTTCATGAGGGAGGTACATGAGCTGCTGAGGGACAATTCACTGATTTGACCGAAGCTAACTGCAACGTTGCAGCAGTACAGATTTGAACCTGCAGGTGTCGCTCTAACCCACAAACCTGTATGTTCACAGAACTTCCCACACTGAAGGCAAAGGAAGGATAAATACTTTTCCTGATTATCTCTCGCTTTCAAATAAAAGTAATAATCTTAAATCAATTTATTCACTGAACAAACCAACTTTTTAGAATGTTAGGCTGGGTTTGATCTTATATTACTGTTTTATAGACATTCAGATCAGACTTTCAACAGATATAAATTATATGTGTTGAAAGTCTGATTTGAATGTATGTATGTATGATATAATACTCTATAGATGGCACTTCTGTTTTCACTCCAAGTACTTTACACAATAAAAGGTCTAGTCACTAGACCTTTTATTGTTATTATGTTATTCTGTAGGTCAGTGACGTTCTGTGTTATTATGCATCCCTTAACACTAGACTCTAGTGTTAAGGGATGCATAATAATTGTCTTTCATAGTGGAGTTTTAAACTAAATTCTGAGATAGAAAACAGTTATCTGTCTTGGTTAAACTTTGTAAAAAAAAAATCAATTTTATTGTAGGCCTACTCTATTAATCCCCATGGGGGAATTAATTCTCTGCATTTTTCCCATTGCACATGTGAGCCCGCATGTGAAGCAGTGGGTTGCCATCTAAGATGCCCAGGAGTTAAGGGCCTTGCTCAAGGGCCCAGAGTGGGACACATGGGGCCGGCCGTGGTGTAGTGGTAATGGCAGTCGTCTCCCGATCGGAAAGTTGGCGGTTCGACTCCCGGGACCCGCACCATGTGTCGTTGTGTCCTTGGGCAAGACTGGAAAGCACCTTGCATGGTAGTCTGCCGCCACCGGTTTATGAATGTGTGTAGCATTCAATATATTATATATATATATATATTTATATATATTATATGCTATATATATATAGCAATTTCGGTCCTGTGTATGTCCTGTACAGTACATATTGCAGATCTGACAATAAAGTTGACTTTGACTTTTGACTTTGATATATGTGTAGCACTTTGAGATTTTCAGTAATGAAAAGTGCGTTATAAATTGAATTAATTATTATTATTATTATTACATGAGAGTGGAGGCAGGTGTTTCATCTTTTCCACCCACATTTTTTATGTTACTGGTCCGGGGAGTTGAAACGGGTTGACCAGCGACCCTCCAATCACAGGCCCGCCTTCTCCTCTGGCTAGTGAGATATTTTGCTAACAGACAAACCACATTAACTCCAACAGTTACTGTTAAATTTTATGACTTGTTTTATTGTTGTAGCACTTTGAGATTTTTATTAATGAAAAGTGCGGTATAAATTGAATTTATTATTATTATTATTATTATTATTATTATTATTCTTATTAAAGTTTTAAGCAAATCTTGTGCTCAAGAGTTTGTGTTGTAAATGACTCAGTTATCAAATCTTTGCACAATGTTTGCAAAATTGATTGAATTATAGCATTTTTTGTTTTGTTTTCTAAGGTCGGTTGGCTGCGGTGGCCATTTTGAATTTGATAAGCTTAAAAATATAATCAGTAATAGAAGTATATTTCCAGAAATTTTCATAAATTTGTTGTTAGACATGTTGCTAACAAACAGACCCAGCTTACTGCAAATAGTTAATGGCAACATTTTGGACTCTGTTGTGCTTAAAATGTCAGTTGGGGATCAGTGTCAGCCTCTAGCACACATCATTTTAGCATGCTTTATGTACATTGGTCAAAAAATAATCACCTGTAGATGTACATTCTATCATTCCCTTTTGAAAGTTTTAATCAAATTTGTCTGCAGGTTTATTCAAAAATTTACCAACACAGGCAAACAATTGCAGATACTTGAGTTAAAACGTTATTGCTTTTGGCAATGGTTGTTTAACACATGTTTAGGTAGTCTTCTGCTAAATACAGTATTTCCTGGTGTATAGGTCGCACTGGTGTATAGGTCGCACCTACGTTTAGCTCTGCAGCAAATGTCTGCCATAGGAGCACACAGCAAGGCTTTTAAGAAGATTAACACTTAAAAACAATTATTTGTTTGATAAAAATTATAGCAAATATATGTCTGAGCTGAACTTTTCCTTAATAAATGAACGTAATTGTGAAATGAGCTGGATTTAAAAATTTGTTTCACCGAAAGTGATAACAATAGGTCGCACCTATAGGTCGCAGGCCTTGAAAAAAACCATAAAAAGGTGCGACCTATACACCGGAAAATACGGGTAGTTGAATCATTTGGGTGTTTTAGACCTCCATATAGACGACAACATTACATATCATTCAGGACTTGTTGAGAGCTTGCACTTTAGCTGTGCTCTTTTTTGCATGAACAATCTTGCACAATCCAAACCTCATTAGAGACTTCACATTACAAAGCTTGAAGTATTTTGGGTTAAGATTACGTTTCAGGCAATGCAAGACATTTAATATGACACATCTTGTTTTGGTTCTTGTTCAAAACATCTCACTTTCTTCGTCATTCGCTTGAGGGACAATGAAATCAGACCACCCAAACTGAACTTCCTCTATAGAAAAAGCGACATCTAAAAGGTGAGCGATGTCCAGGTAGCAGCTGACTGCTGCAGGGAATTCAAGCAGTAATTAAAAAGTCTGGCTAGAGCAAAATGATGAATGTCAGCCACTGGAGCAGTGTCAGGGTGGGTTGTTTGTGTGTCGAGGAACCCAGGGATGATTAAAGAATGATGCCTTCTTATCCTCTTGCTTCTGGTCCAGCTCCACATAATTAGTAATGGAAGAAGGACGGTCCAATCAGAAAACTGCTGCTGCTGTCTCAAGTCCTGTGTAACAGTTGGTCGACCCTTCACCTCTCTGTGACCCGTCACAACTCGTCTATTTCTGTCCTCTTCCAATGGGAAATATAAGATTTCATTAGGCCACCTATTAACAAGATTAACCCTGTGACAGAAAGGAAGGACTGATGATGCACAATGTCTTTGACTGCCAGGGTGACAGCGTTTTTTTGTTGTTGTTTTGTTTTTTTGTTGTTTGATAAATAATGCAGGGCTCAGATATTTACATGTCTTTGATAGTCTTCAAAACTTGAAATCTAACCCACAGAACACAGAAGAGACAGAGCCACAAAGCTACAGGATGTACTTTGCATCTGAATTATCTACAGTGTTGTCACATGATTGCTTTCCTTTATTATTATTATCATTATTTGGTTTACAAACTACAGTATTCCTTTAAACATTAGAAATATTCCAATTGTTATTGTATTTGTAGCACAAGTAATCAGGTGCTCAAAGCAAAGTATGAAATGAACGAAATGTTTACCTGAGATATATCCAATGCTTTAAATTGCTTACACCAGTACTTTTCAGATACTGATATAGAATAGACTGAGGAACAGCTTCTACCCTGAAGCTGTTAGATTCATGAATATCTTTTTTTTTTTCATTTATAGATGGCCTCCCTTCTCACCTTATAGCCATCCTCTCACTCCGATATGTATTTTTTTAATAGAGAGAAAGAAAAGAGAAAGTAAGACAAAAAAACAACAATTATCCACAAAAAGAGCACAAGGCAAACACACCCAACCTACGTCCGCAATCCTGCAAAGCACATGACAGAACATAGCAACAAAACATGCATGCATAAAGACTGATAATATTCATGACCATGCAGTAGATTTCTATAAATAAACATACCCATACCTACAAATATATATACAATATACATACATATACGTTTATATTCATTCATATACCCATCTACATATCTGCATATATCTACATATACATCCCTGCATCCATTTGTGTGTGGTTGTGAGCATGCATAAGTGAATAAGGTTCCTCCAATAGAACATTTAGTAGCGACTGTGAAGCATCAGAGATCCGCCCCCCAAAGCCCGAGGCAGACGAAGGGGCGATCAAAGCCCAAGACCCCAGGAAGGACCCCGAGCCCAGAGTCCCCAGGGCCACCCGAACAGGACGAGCCACTCGCCCACTCCCCAGATCCGACCAAGGGGAAGAACCGGACGAGCCCCACCAGCGACCACACACAATGACCCCCCGGGGTCAACTGCGACAAATTCACAGGCCCCCGCCGGAGCCCGCTGCACCGACGTAGCCCCAGGGCCGGTCACCGAGGCCCGGGCACCGGGGACGCCCACCCCTCAGGCCCAGACCCGACAGGACCAGAGGACACGAGCCCCACCAGGCAGCCACCAGGCCGAGCCGACAAACGCCCAAGCGCCCAACCCCAGATAGTGAGGGCCCCAAGCACGCCCGCAGGCAAAGGAACACCCACCAGGGGGCCACGTGGCAGGAGCGCGACACTAAGTAGCCTCAGAAGTATCAGAGAGGGGGCAGTCCAAGTCCCAGCCTGACACTTAAACATTCATACACAGACACACTCATTCAGACCCACCCTCATCCTCACCCTCAGTCACAGAAAGACAAACAATAACGACACGTTCCATTCATAATCCCGATGCACACTCTATACCCCCTAGGTCCAAGACATGTACCTGCTCCCTACATGGGGCAGCCCACATCCAAACCCAGGAGGTAGGCCCATTCATTCTGGGGTGGAGAGCAGCAGACATCCAAGATCCGGCCCACCCCGCGCCCTGCCGACAGGACAGGACAGGACACCCGAGTCCAAGCAGCCCCAGGGGGAGCGCACTGCCAGCCCCGCCCACGGCGAACCCGCAGGCCCCGAACCCCCCCACACCCCAGCACAACCCCTGACGGCCCACCCCCAGAATGTCCGCCAGGCAACCAGGGGGGTAAGAGAAAAATAAATAAATAATATATATATATAAATAAATACATAAATAAATAAAATTGAAATTAACAAATCAAGACCCCGACACACACACACCCGTCCCCAAATGTACTGTTGGTGAGTGTTGTTGTAAAGTGTACTTAAAAAGGAAAGAGAAGGAGCTTAGAGGCTGGCATTGTACCAGTTTCCCCTCCACTCCAACTCTAACCCAGGCCCTTATTGTCTAAATGCATAATTGTGAGTGAGCATAGGCATAGGGGGCGACAATGATGTCATCCCGCCACCCATAACCATAGTGCTCATTCCATTCCCTATACTGTATGTGACTTTTATGAGGATGTTTATGAATGAATGTCTAAAGTGTATAATACAATTGAGTCCCAGGTGGTTCTGAACAACAGAGATGTAAAACCGTTGTAGAACCAAGAATCTTCAATAACTAAATACCAAACAACAAAAATACAGATCCTGATTGGCTAAATTTGTCAAAATAAATAAATAAATAAAAACATGTAAAAACTTGCATCACATGATTTACGGTACCTACTATAAGTTGGCTGTACTCTGTGTAGATTAAAAAAAGGCTGGTTTGGACAAGACGCTGAGGTGGAAATATAAGTGAATCTGCATCTAACCATGGAAAAAAAGAGGAAAATTGAATAAGACATCCATCAAGCAAAAATATGAGGCAACAAGCATGAAGCACCATAAAGACAGAACTCAGCATTCAAAACACACGCAGCTTCTGCAAAATGCTCAGTTCAAAGTCAAAGTCAAAAGTCAAAGTCAACTTTATTGTCAGAACTGCAATATGTACAGGACATACACAGGACCGAAAATTGCGTTTCTCTCAGTCCCTCGGTGCAACAGTAACCATCTAAACACTAAACACTAAAACATTTAATAAACATAAGCATAAAATAGTAAAAAGTGTAACACTGTCCTGAGTTTTTTCATAATAGTATAAAAGTATGAAAATTTACACCAACACTGAAACACCAAACACCCCTAAAACACCAAACACCCAATGAACATAAGCATAAAATGAAATAATAAAAGTGTAATACTGTCCTGAGTTTTTGCATAGTAGTATAAAAAGTATAAAAAGTATATCTATAAAATAAACTGAAGGTTCTAGCATTGACATTTGCAAAGAGTGGCACAGCAGCATATAAGTTAATGTACACAGTATATGTATGAGGTAGTTGATGTTGGTATAGAGGCAAAGTGGCATATGCAGTGAGGCACATAAGGCACATTTGGCATCCTTAGATAAGGCTAGTCAGAGAATACTGTATATGTATCAGCAGTAGTGTAGATAAAAGTAGTGTAAATGTAAACAGTAGTAATAAATGTAAAGCAGTAGTAATAAATGTAAACCGTATTAATAAATGTAAACAGTGAATGTAAACAGTAGTATGACTATAGGCAGTAATGTAATACAAACATTAGTGCAAATATGAGAAGTAGTGCAAACTGAATGAGCACATGACCGAGAGTTTAGTGAATAACCCGTTTGATGACACAGAGTCCAGTGTTAAAAACTTTGTGTTGTGTGGTAATGTGTGAGAAAGTTTTTTGTGTTAAGGCAGTTCAAATGGGAGGGGAGGCAGAGCAGGCAGAGTGTTTAGCATTCTGACTGCCTGATGAACAGAGCTGTCTCTCAGTCTGCTGGTTCGAGCCTGGAGACTCCTCAGTCTCCTCCCTGATGGCAGCAGTCTGAAGCAGCTGTGTAGTGGGTGTGTGGGATCACCTGCCATGCAGTGGGCTTTCCGAGTGAGGCGTTTGCTGTGTAAGTCCTGCAGTGAGGGCAAGGAGGTGCCGACGATCTTCTCAGCTGCTCTCACGATGCGCTGGAGGCTCTTGCGGCATGATGCAGTACATGCACCAAACCACACAGTGATGCAGCTGGTCAGGACACTTTCTATGGCACCTCTGTAGAAGGTGCACATGATGGGGGTTGAAGCTCCAGCCCTTTTCAGCTTGCGGAGAAAGTAGAGACGCTGGTGAGCCTTCTTGGCCAGTGATGCAGTGTTCCTGCTCCAGGACAGGTCCTCTGAGACGTGCACTCCCAGGAACTTGGTGCTGTCTACTCTCTCCACTGCGGTGCTGTTGATGGTCAGAGGGGCATGTTGTGCATCCCTCTTCCTGAAGTCCACAACAATCTCCTTTGTCTTCTCCACGTTGAGAGTGAGATTGTTGTGTCCGCACTTTGACATTGTTTTACCTCGGTTTGTAGGTAAACAAACGTATAGTTGGCATACTGTCACAAATTTTGCTTACAACTTTTTACTTTAAGCACATTACCGGTAACCATTAACATGAGAAAACCATTATGTGTATTAGGTTTAATACTTTTCAAAGTAATCAAATTTGTAAAAGTCCAATGCTTTTAGTACTGTTCCGCTTTTATTACTCCTGTTCTGTTGCCATTTTTGATTTGCTCTCGACAGAGCTTTTAAAAATGTACAGAGTACATCAAAAACAATAAGTACGAGCATGCTTTGAGTTTTATGGTCAAAAACTTAACACTCGTTTGATTATGAAAATGTGGGTATTTATGCATTTGTTTCACCCAGCATGTCCCAAAGTGCAATGTGACCTAAAGTTTTCTGTCAAATTCCACCTTGAGTGGTGTCTACCCCCCACCCCTCCAATAAATAAATAAATAAATAAATAAATAAATAAATAAACCTCTCATGTGAGCTCAAGATTTTCTCCTCCAAACTGGCAGTGAATGGGTTCTTGTACTTGTAGCTCCTAGGCACCATTGTGTGAAAACCAGACACTTGTAAAGCTTAAAATGTAGTATGTTTTCTTGATATAGCTTATGGAAATTATTTCAGTATACATTTCTGTCATCCTGTCTTATGAAGAGTGCAGTCATGGAGTGAGACTGCAGGTTAACCTCAGTGAGCCTCTGTCAGAATGTCATGATCTGTGCGTTTCTTTGATTTTCTGACGAGTTTGTTTTCATGTTTATTTCATGTGGTTATTTATTATTTTCTTTGTGTTCAGTTTATTCCATTGCTTCCTGCCATTCTTAGCCTTTTTCATGATGAGCCACACGATGAAGATCTGGGAGAGAGTTGTGGAAGCAAGACTTAGACAAGAGGTGACTATCTGTGAGCAGCAGTATGGTTTCATGCCAAGAAAGAGCACCACAGATGCCATCTTTGCTTTGAGGATGTTGATAGAGAAGTACAGAGAGGGTCAGAAAGAACTCCATTGTGTGTTTGTGGATTTAGAAAAAGCATATGACAGGGTGCCAAGAGAGGAGGTGTGGTATTGCATGAGGAAATCTGGAGTGGCAGAAAAGTATGTTAGACTGGTACAGGACATGTATGAAGACAGCAGGACAGTGGTGAGATGTGCTGTAGGAGTGACAGATAGCTTCAAGGTGGAGGTGGGATTGCATCAAGGATCGGCTCTGAGCCCCTTCTTGTTTGCTCTGGTGATGGACCGACTAACAGATGAGGTCAGGCAGGAATCCCCATGGACTATGATGTTTGCAGATGACATTGTGATATGTGGTGAGAACAGGGAACAGGTGGAAGAGAACTTGGAGAGGTGGAGGTATTCACTTGAAAGAAGAGGAATGAAAGTCAGCCGTAGTAAGACAGAGTACATGTGTGTGAATGAGAGGGAGGCCAGTGGAACAGTGAGGCTACAAGGAGCAGAGGTCACAAAGGTGCAGGACTTCAAGTACTTGGGGTCCACTGTCCAGGAAAATGGGGAATGTGGTAAAGAGGTGAAGAAGAGAGTCCAGGCAGGATGGAGAAAAGTTTCAGGAGTGATTTGTGACAAAAAGGTGTCAGCAAAGGTCAAAGGAAAAGTTTACAAGACAGTGGTGAGACCAGCTATGTTGTATGGTCTGGAGACAGAGACATGGACAAAAAGACAGGAGAAAGAACTGGAAGTGGCAGAAATGAAGATGCTGAGGTTCTCCTTAGGAGTGACAAGGATGGATAAGATCAGGAATGAGATCATCAGAGGTACAGCACATGTTGAACAACTGGGAGATAAAGTTAGGGAGGCCAGACTGAGATGGTTTGGACATGTCCAGAGGAGGGACAGTGGGTATATTGGTAGAAGGATGTTAGAAATGCAGCTGCCAGGAAAAAGACACAGAGGAGATATATGGATGCAGTTAGAGAGGACATGGAGGTAGTTGGAGTGAGGACAGAGGATGCAGAGGACAGAGTGAGGTGGAGGAGGATGACTCGCTGAGGCGACTCCTGAAAAGGGAAAAGCCGAAAGAAGAAGAAGAAGAAGAAGAAGAAGAAGAAGCTTATTACAAAACTCCCAAATTACCGGGTACTTTAAAATGTTGCATGAAAATGTTTGAATGGAATTAAATTGTTGTTAGCCACATTGGCAATCTTTAAAACTACTTCAGAAATTTTCTAATCTTAATTTTTAGCCAAATAGCTTATGAACCAATGAACGTATCTCAGTGAAGCTTTCAAGAAACAATCATTAGATGTACATGTAGTCCATCCAGGTCAAGCTGGCGGCCACAGCTAATTGACCTTAACACACATAAACAAGCTGTAACTCTGTTAGTTTTACGAATATTCAGCTAAACTACATACTGTACATCTGTGTATACTTGAAGCACTAACACATGTGGTATCATCTTGCATTAGCATGTACAATGTATGCACATAATTCACAAGGTTTGACCAAAATGGTCATAACTTTTTCCCTTCTTGTCATAAGATGATCCTAGTTCAACCCTTTGGCGTAAAAGCAGGTGAGTGAAATGCATTTCTTCAAGGAATACTAGACTGCATTCATATTTTTTTCATGCTTGTAAGGAAATTTGTTAAACCAAATTAGCTTTGTTCTGACATTTGTTCAGGGATTATCCTAATGTCTTCGTGTCCTTTACAACTAGAAGAACATGTTCTTAACTTTTTGTTACATTGTCTGTTTTGTTATTCTAATTTTGTATTGCTCATAAACAACATGTGGCCCTCGAGCTGCAGAGAAGAGAAGCTGGTTCTTGAGTGCCAGGTCACCTTGACACTATCTTGGACATTTTTACCATGTCTGGAGGCATCCTTCCTCAGATGAGCTCTGGCATTCAGCAAAGACATTTTATACATTTTATGCTTAGTTACGTGGCACCTTTCTAAAACAGCATGCATGAAGGGACAGTGGCTAAAAACAGAAAAAGCCTGAGTGCAAATAATACCCTATTATTCTGACATTTCATCTCAAATGCCTCCTCCACTGTCTCTCTCTGCAAACTTGAATCCTCAGGCCATGAAGCTTTAGCCGATCTCAAACACTGAAAATTGATTTCTTTACTAAAATCACACCAAAGCGCACACGCCAGCCGTTGTACCGGCTCACAAAATCAAAATGTATTTGAGATAGTTTGGCAGAGGGATAAAAAGCTATTTCCTGTTTGTCTTATCTACTTTGTCATGTATAAAGCAGGCTAACTGGGTGACATTTCCGCACGTTGCTATCTGCACCACCATAGGCCATCTCTGAACTCTGCATGAGCATTCATACCTCGCTGCATGCTGCCTGGCCTTTATTAATCTCACTTGACTGAATGGGGCTACCATGCTTCACCAGAACACCTCAGTACAAAGTAAAATGTTGTTCCTGTTGTTTCAACCTAAAATCACAACACAGTTAATGCAACTTGATTCAACTTTTTCTTACTTATTTATTAAATAGAAACATCCCTCTTGGTACTCTTTGTTTTATTGTTGCTGTTGCCTTATAACTCACTCAGTCCTTGAAAAGGAGGAAGACTCAAATAAGGGAAAACACTTTAAAACCATAACCGGTCGTTGTCGTCTTCCAGTCCAAATGTTCTTCAACGGAGTGATGTAACGCCCTGCCCACAACACCTGTCCGACCAGTACAGGTTTTGATGAGAGTGGGTCAAACAACCAGGGAAAGACAGGACAAGACAGCAGAGTGTCCACAGCGCTGCAACTCCAAGACAATAAAATCAGGTGCCTAAAACAGAAAACCCATTATTGTGGATTCAGACAAAAAAATCAAAGTCTAAATTGCATGTAGCTTACCCAGAGGTGGAAACACAGCCAAACCAGGGAGGAAGCAGGTCAGGTCAGCAGGTGAGGATTACAAGGAAGCCGCACGCCACAACAACCCCAGCCACAGCCGGCAACGCCAGCAGGGCAATGCTGCAGAAACGCACGACAGGTGTAACGCCCAAAAAACCTAACACAATCCCAGACACTGATTGAAAACTGGCACTTACGATCTCAGATGAGCTGATCAAGAACACAAGCAGAAAAAAAGCAGCCGACTGTAGTGAAGGAAGCAAAGATACACGCACCGCGCAGCAGCCTGCTCAATATAAAGGCATCTGCCCCGCCCATCAATCAACGGTGATTGAGGTGGCTGCACCTGGTCCACAGAGCAGAAGGCGGGGGGGGGGGGAAGGAGTGAAACACCATCTCACCACATTCTACCCCCCGATGTTGCATCGTCGCCCCGACGATGGCCACTCCTCCCAGCAGCCTGCCGAGCTCTTCGTTGCTGCGGACAGTTGGCTGCAGGTGTTGGGGGATGATCCCGGTCATTCTGCTGTCACGAGCCGTGTTTCCTGCCGTTTCCAAGATCTCAGTGCAGTCGCTCGAACACAGCCGGCAGGTAGACGAGAATGCATTCACGGCGCCTCATTTTCAACTCATTTGAGTTTTTGGGGCTGTAGTTGAGATATTTGATTTTTTTGATAAATGAATCAGCTGCTCCTGGTTGTAAAAGAAAAACAAACTTGTCATGGTTACGCATCAAAACAAATAACCAAACGTTTTTAAAAAAAAAGCTGCGCAGCATCTGAAACCAGAGGAAACAATCATCCAAAAAAAGTGATTTACACCAAGAAAAAGAGGAAATCCTCAAGTTCTCAAAAGCAAAATGTTAGAATGAAAGTAACAGAGCTGCTCCAACACGCAGCCACACCGAGCGGCGCAATTCCGATGCCCATTTTGTTCACACGTCAACTGCAAAACATTACCTTAGCAAAAACTAGGGTTATGAATATAAATATGTTTTGTGTTATAACTCAAGATGGCCACTGCAGATGGACTCGAGAGCTGCAGGTGGCCCCGGAGCCCCAGACCCCTGCTCTTAGAGCAGCTGTCTGGTTGACCGCAGTGCTCTTACCATCAACGTGAAGAGCAGATTTATGTTGGGACAGACNTTTCCAGTCCATCACTCAGTCCTTGAAAAGGAGGAAGACTCAAATAAGGGAAAACACTTTAAAACCATAACCGGTCGTTGTCGTCTTCCAGTCCAAATGTTCTTCAACGGAGTGATGTAACGCCCTGCCCACAACACCTGTCCGACCAGTACAGGTTTTGATGAGAGTGGGTCAAACAACCAGGGAAAGACAGGACAAGACAGCAGAGTGTCCACAGCGCTGCAACTCCAAGACAATAAAATCAGGTGCCTAAAACAGAAAACCCATTATTGTGGATTCAGACAAAAAATCAAAGTCTAAATTGCATGTAGCTTACCCAGAGGTGGAAACACAGCCAAACCAGGGAGGAAGCAGGTCAGGTCAGCAGGTGAGGATTACAAGGAAGCCGCACGCCACAACAACCCCAGCCACAGCCGGCAACGCCAGCAGGGCAATGCTGCAGAAACGCACGACAGGTGTAACGCCCAAAAAACCTAACACAATCCCAGACACTGATTGAAAACTGGCACTTACGATCTCAGATGAGCTGATCAAGAACACAAGCAGAAAAAAAGCAGCCGACTGTAGTGAAGGAAGCAAAGATACACGCACCGCGCAGCAGCCTGCTCAATATAAAGGCATCTGCCCCGCCCATCAATCAACGGTGATTGAGGTGGCTGCACCTGGTCCACAGAGCAGAAGGAGGGGGGGGGGGAAGGAGTGAAACACCATCTCACCACATTCTACCCCCCGATGTTGCATCGTCGCCCCGACGATGGACCTGCACACTTCAACACCAGGGGCGAAAAATGGCAAACTGTGCGTTGGAAACTGGCTGACTAGATCCTGCAGCATAAACCACAGGTCGAGGAAGGTGATGGACATTTGAATGCTGTCCTGCCCTTAAACGGGCAGTACGACGCAAAGACGGAAGAACTGCCTCAGTAGTTTGAACAGGGTGACAGTTTCCCAAAGTGACCGGTGGAAGCAACCCTGGGGCTGTGGAGCTAGAAGGTACAGAAATATCAGAGACCAACAAGCACAAATCATCCTCCAGAGAGTCATCCAACCCCCTTGTAGGCATGGCAGTTTTTGACTGCAGGGGTGCAGGTGTGGGCTCTGGCCCAACCCGAGCCTTCAGCATATCCCGATGCACATTTCGAGTTTTCTGCAAGTCACTCACAGGAGCCACAGTATAAACCTGCCCTCCAGCCGTTGGAGCTCTCACAACCTGATGGATAACTGAGTTAAAGAGGTCCTGGATTTTATGACGACCTCTAACACTATGATCACGCAGGTAAACCAACTGTCCCTCTTGTAATGGAACCTGCCGTATGCCTTGATCATGATGCTGTTTTCTACGCCCTGCAGCTGCCAACAAGTTATCCTGAGCATGGTGAAAAGCCATAGTTAACCTAATCCTATGTTCAGCCACCCAGTCCACTACCTCACCTGGTGCAGGATCCTGAACACGACCCAACAAGAAATCCACAGGCAGCTGAGGTTCACGGCCAAACATAAGAAAAAATGGAGACTCCCCAGTACTCTGATGGGGGGTAGTGTTGTAACAAAACAGTACTTGGGGAAGACTGGAAGCCCAATCCTGCTTCCTAGACACTGGTAGAGTGCGCAGAAGGTTATGAAGTGTTCTATTAAAACGCTCACACTGCCCATTTCCAGCAGGGTGGTAAGGGGTAGTGCGCGATTTTTTAACTCCATACATATTACAAAGCTGCTGAATCAACGCACTCTCAAAGCTCCGACCCTGATCTGAATGAATGCGGCTTGGAACCCCAAATCTAAAAAAACATTCATTGAGCAAAACCTGAGCGACAGTAGCCGCTTTCTGGTCCCGAGTTGGAACAGCAACTGTGTATTTAGTAAATACATCAGTAATTACCAGCACATTTTCCAAGCCATTCCGTGAAGGCTCCAACATGGTAAAGTCCATGGCAACAATCTCATTTGGCCGAGAAGCTAACAGATGACCCATAAAAGTGCCCGAGCTAGATGTTCCATTTTTAGCGACCTGGCACCGTTGACACTCTTGTACCCACTGTTTAATGTCATTGGACATCCCAGGCCAGTAACAGCGCTGCCTCACCAACTCAGCGGTGCGCTCCACACCTTGGTGTCCATGCTCCTGATGTAACTGAGTCAAAACACTCTGTTTAAGAACTGATGGCAAAATGAGTTGTAAAATTTCCTCACCCCCATCTGACCGATGGACTTGACGGTACACCACACCATCTCTTGCAACAAGACGACCCCACTCTTTTAAAAGAACCAAGGACAGTTTGGGAAATTGCCGTTTCTCCTCGGGAGTAGGATAAACCTGCCTCTTCCAAAAACCCAAAATGTCCTTCAGAAGGGGGTCAGCTTCCTGCAAAGTGTGAAGGTCAGACACAGAATGAGATGGCAAAACAGTTGCCACAAATTGAGTTGCAGCCACTGGAACAGGACATGGGGCACACCGAAGAGCCTCTGGGATGGAGGTGCCCGACTGAAGTTCTTCCAAGCCATTACCTGATATAGGCTGGCGGGAAAGTGCATCAGCATTGTCATTGCTGCGTCCAGAACGATACTTAATATCAAAATCAAACGCAGCAAGTTGAGCAGCCCAGCGATGCTCCACTGCACCAAGCTTGGCTGAATGAAGATAACTCAAAGGGTTGTTATCTGTATAGACCACACACCGATGGCCCAAAAGATATTCCCTAAATTTCTCAGCCATGGCCCATTTTAAAGCCAGGAACTCCAACTTCATAGAGCTATAATTAGCCATGTTGCGCTCTGAAGGGTTAAGACCTCGACTGGCGTATGCAATGGGCCTTACTCCACCCTCCGTTTCCTGTGACAACACTGCCCCAAGTCCACTGAGACTGGCATCTGTCTCTAAAATAAAAGGGCGTGAAAAGTCAGCATATGCCAACACTGGTGCAGATGTTAATTTTGCTTTTAAAGCCTCAAAGCTCTCCTCACACTCTGATGTCCAGGCAGATTGAAAAGCCTGACCAGACCCCTTCCTGGACTTTGTGCCTACTTGTTGTGCCACCAGCTTATGAAGAGGACCCGCTAATCTAGCAAAACCCTCCACAAAGCGCCTGTAATAACTAGCAAAGCCCAAGAATGAGCGTAGTTCTGAAACCTGTGTGGGACGTGGCCATTTAGCTACTGCCTCAGTCTTGGCAGGGTCTGTGGCTACACCTTTATCTGAGATAAGGTGCCCCAAGTATTTAACCTGTCGTTTGAAAAAAGAACATTTTTCCAGTTTTACTTTCAGACCTTCTCTCTGAAGCAGAGCAAGGACTGCTTCCAAACGCTCCATGTGCTGGGAGACCGAACCCGAAAACACAATGATGTCATCCAAATATAAAAGAAGTGACTGGCACTGCTGGTCTCCAAACATCCTCTGCATCAGACGCTGGAATGTGCTTGGTGCATTACAAAGCCCGAAGGGCATACGGTTCCACTCAAAGAGTCCAAATGGCGTGCAAAAAGCAGTTTTTGACTTATCCTGTTCTGATACAGGAACCTGATTGTACCCACTGGTTAAGTCTAGAGTGGAAAACCACTGGGCCCCGGAGAGATGGTCCAGACTTTCCTCAATGCGAGGCAATGGGAAAGCATCTTTTCTCGTTTTGCTGTTAAGCTGACGGTAGTCCACACACATACGAAGGCTGCCATCTTTCTTCTTAACAAGAACGATGGGAGAGGCATAAGGGCTACTGCTTTCCCTTATTACCTGGTTCTGTAAGAGCTGATTGATGTGCGACTTGGCAGCCTCGTACTCTGAGGGAGGAATGCGTCTGTACCTCTGCCGGACCGGAATTTCATCCAACAGGGGAATGTCATGAGAAAGCAAATTAGTGCACCCTAAGTCACCCTCATGAGCCGAAAAGACAGAGCTATACTTCTGTAGAAGTGACTGAACCTGTTGTTGTTCGGTCTCTGTCAGTTCAGACAAATCAACAGGTTCAATCAAGCTCTGCTCTGAAGCAGAAGCCACCTGAGAAGAAATTGTAGCACCAGGTCTTATTTCTATCACATCAGGAGGTAGGCTAACCACTTCAGTTCGACTCAACACACCAAGGTGAGTTCGGGGATAAAGTACAACATCAGTAGTCCCCACATTTAAGACAGGAACATAAACAGTGCCGTGCACAGCCTGAATGAGACATGGCGAGGCTAATAAGCCAACTGGTAGGCCAGACTCTGGGGGCTCAAACAATAAAACCTGACCAGCAAATTGTTCAGGGCAGGTTGCAGCTACAAATTTCATAATCCCACCAGTTATCCTCACTGCTCGAGGGCCCCGGACCCTAACAGCACCAGCTAACTGCACTGGGGACTTAGTTGCTGCTTGGTGACACTGCTGCAGAGCCTCCACAACTGGACCAGGAGACTTTGTAACTGAAGGCAAGTCAAAGAACGAACCACCATGTGCCCCAAAGAGTTCTTGGTAAATGCGCTGAATTATGTTCATTCCCAAAATGCCAGGAACTGAAGAACCAACATTAGGGGGATCTTTAACCACCAGAATCCCACAATGCGGAAGTACCTTATCACAAAGATTAACATCCAACTCTAAATAGCCAATATATGGGATGGAAAGACCGTTGGCTGCCCGGAGCTGCAACCAATGACATGACTGAAGGCAATCATGCCCCAATGATGCAAAATGTTCCTGAAAACAGCTCTCAGTGATGGTTGACACCATGGAACCTGTGTCTACTAAACAAGTCACAGAGATACCACCTATAACGACATCAATGACTGGACAAGATGCCAACAATTTTGACGTGGCTGCTGGTTGCGAGCCTGCTATTCCCCCACCCGAGTTATGGCTCAACAGCTCGGTGGGTGCTAGTTTTCCGTCTGGTTAACCGGCCTGGCCACAGAGTCAACCTTGGCACGGACCCGTTCACCATCACACTCTCTGGCAAAGTGACCCGGCTGTTGACACCTGTGACAGACCACTGACACCGGACGAGGAGACCGCTCCCGTGGTGAAGAAGTCTGAAAAGAAGCAATACACCGGGTGAGCTGATTAATCTGTTCCTGTTGCTGTTTTAGAAGTTCCCTTAACTCATCGAGCTCAGGGCGGGCAGCAGTAGATGGGGCCAGCCGGGAGCTACCATAAACCCCATACTGCCGCCCATAAGTGGATGGGAGAGAATGACTACGCTCCCTAGCACCACCTGGAAACCCCTGCCTCTCCCACCCCATACTGCCGCCCATAAGTGGATGGGAGAGAATGACTACGCTCCCTAGCACCACCTGGAAACCCCTGCCTCTCCCACCTAATTGCCTCCCCACGCACCTCCAGCAAGGTGGCAGCAGGATGACCCCGAACGTACCGTTTCAGTTCCCGACGAAGAGCACTGTCTAACACTTGCTCTACAAACTGGTCACGCAGCAGAATATCAGCATTCAGCAAGCCATCAGGAGCATTCTGCTTTACTGACTCCATAAGGGCCATCAAAGCTAAGGAAAACTGTAACAGTGTTTCTTCCTCTTGCTGTTTCCTAGAAAAGAATGCATGTTGGAGAGTTATATATGACTCAGTGCAACCATACAACTCCCTCAAAATAGCCAAGATCTTAGCTGGGTCATTTCTCTCTGCATCGGTGCGGTACTTTATTTCCTCCCTTGCTTCCCCCTCTAAATGATCGAAAAGAAAGAAAGCCTCATCAGCTGCTGACAAATGGCGGGCCCGAATACATGATTGGGCCTCTTCGATCCACTCACTGATCCCAATGCCAGTCCCACCACCGAACATGGGACACCGTCGGTCCCTGGGCACAACCACCAACCGCTCAGTAACTACAGCACCAACAGGCATGACGCCACCAACCACAGCTGGGGAAGCCGCGGCGCCCGGCAAACCCCCAACTGTCACCCTCTGCCGATCCACTCCATCCACCGGCCGCTGTGCCACCTCATCCATGCCTGCAGGGAAGAAAAAAAGAGAAAAAAATAAAGAGAAAGCAGGAAAAAAAATTAAACACCAGTAGATAATAAACCCCAAACCCACAATTATGTCTTCCCTTGGACAACTACTGCTGTCTTGTCCTACCAAAAAAAATAAAACCACATCCAACAATGAAAGACTTAAATATAAAAAAATAAAAAATATATATACTATATAAAATAAAATAAAGTGTGTTCTGGTGTAATCCTTCCAGCAACGCCAATTGTGACCAGAAGGTGGAGCTCTTGCTCCTTTAAATTATACACCAGAACACCAGAATAGACTTTTGCAAATTTACAACATTTAATAAAACAATTTCATTAAAACAATCCTTTTAAAACCAAGGTTTCCAGTCCATCACTCAGTCCTTGAAAAGGAGGAAGACTCAAATAAGGGAAAACACTTTAAAACCATAACCGGTCGTTGTCGTCTTCCAGTCCAAATGTTCTTCAACGGAGTGATGTAACGCCCTGCCCACAACACCTGTCCGACCAGTACAGGTTTTGATGAGAGTGGGTCAAACAACCAGGGAAAGACAGGACAAGACAGCAGAGTGTCCACAGCGTTGCAACTCCAAGACAATAAAATCAGGTGCCTAAAACAGAAAACCCATTATTGTGGATTCAGACAAAAAAATCAAAGTCTAAATTGCATGTAGCTTACCCAGAGGTGGAAACACAGCCAAACCAGGGAGGAAGCAGGTCAGGTCAGCAGGTGAGGATTACAAGGAAGCCGCACGCCACAACAACCCCAGCCACAGCCGGCAACGCCAGCAGGGCAATGCTGCAGAAACGCACGACAGGTGTAACGCCCAAAAAACCTAACACAATCCCAGACACTGATTGAAAACTGGCACTTACGATCTCAGATGAGCTGATCAAGAACACAAGCAGAAAAAAAGCAGCCGACTGTAGTGAAGGAAGCAAAGATACACGCACCGCGCAGCAGCCTGCTCAATATAAAGGCATCTGCCCCGCCCATCAATCAACGGTGATTGAGGTGGCTGCACCTGGTCCACAGAGCAGAAGGCGGGGGGGGAAGGAGTGAAACACCATCTCACCAACATGCTTCACCAGAACACCTCAGTACAAAGTAAAATGTTGTTCCTGTTGCTTCAACCTAAAATCACAACACAGTTAATGCAACTTGATTCAACTTTTTCTTACTTATTTATTAAATAGAAACATCCCTCTTGGTACTCTTTGTTTTATTGTTGCTGTTGCCTTATAAACTGAGCCTGAAGCATCCACTCAAACCCTTATCTCATGTATTCTCTACATAGATCAGTTAGGTTTAGTACTAAATCAAGACAAAGGGCATTTATATATGCAGATGATGGTTATTTATACAGAAGCACTTTCTCTGAATCCATCTGTTGAACTTTTGCAGGAAACTTTTTAGTCGCTCCAGAAATCTCATTTGAAGGTTAAATTATTCCTGAGCTAAAAGAAAATGAAATTACTTACCGGTAATTAGTGGCTCAAAACAACAAACCACTCTATGGTCACTCGATAAAGAGCATGGATAGAAGGAGAAAAACTTCTAATAACTATGATGAGAAGTTGGCCATAGCCATATTGACAACTTGGTCATACAAAATAGCTTTAACCTGAAACATCTTTTTTTTTTTCATTAATGGTATTTATTTAATTGTTTATTCATCTATATGTTTATTTATTTTCATTAGATAAGTGCTTTCCCTCTGAAGCCACAAGGACAATGTGCAAAGTTCGTTTTTGTCTGTGTTGAAAGTTAAACGTTAGTGATATACTTTTTAGGCATGCCTCTTCTTTAATTAAAAGTCTTGCTTCAGTTTGCCATGCTGTCTTACACATGGTAACAAAAGCTGGTTCAAGTGCCTGTCATTGCACATTATTAGGGTGAATCTCCCTAAAACTGACGGAAAAACAGTGCATAGATAACTGTTTAAACAAAAGTCTTCTACTTGTATTTCAAGCCTTTTATTACATCATACTAACAGATATGATCTTTTATTTTTTTTTTTTTTTTACAATATAGGTTCTGAATATAATGAAATTTATTTTCCTTTTATGCTTTTTTAACTGGAAGTAAAATGTATTGATCTTACCGACTATAGCTTTATCACATATTTTTGATTTTAACCAATGCTTAATCTGCATATTTTATGAATAGATTTAACACGTAATGCTCCAATTTCTAAATCTCTAAAATCTTTATTTCTAAATCAAATCTCTGGTTTCAGTTATTTATTTAATTATTTCAAATTAAGCACACATGAGCCTGTTTTTGATAGTGCCCTTTATAAGAAAATGCACTGTCTCCTTTCTCTGAGCTCGGGGGTGTTCAGGATTATTAGTTCTCACAAACATCAGTCTTCAGACTTCATGTGGCCCATATAGATTTTACCCCCTCGCTGCTAAAGTGCACCGTCAGTCAATACAGTAACAAGTCTTCATTTCTACTTCAGAAATCCTCCACCTCAGTAAAGTTGGGCTGTTGTCAGTACAGAATTAGAGAGACCCACAACTTTTCAGCATAACTGTCAGAATGTTAATGTCAGGTTTGAACTCTAAACCACTCACGTTTTAGGATTCAAACTAATTTAAAAACACGTTTAAAATTAAAATCCTAGAATTTCTTGAAGGAATGCATATCACCCACCTATGAAAATTATGCGCAATCTCATGTAATATTTTGAGTTGCCATGCTCAGCATGTGTTGTGCATTTTTTATTTATTAATCTTTATTTAACCAGGCAAATCCCATTGAGATCACAGATCTCTCTTGCAAGGGAGGCCTGGGCCTGAAGGCAGTCTAACATGCATGTTTTTGGTCTGTGGGAGGAAACCGGAGTACCTGGAGAAAACCATGCAAGCACAAGAAGAACATGCTAACGCCGCAAAGAAAGACCCCAGGTCCAACTGGGGATTGCACCCAGGACCTTCTTGCTGTGAAACAACAATGCTAACCACTGAGCCGTTGTGCATGATTCTTTGCTAATACCACATAAGAATTTCACTTGTTGTGTTACAGCCATTTATCTTAGGAGCTCTGCTTTTTGTTGGTGGTCTTTTCGTTGGGGTGGGACGGTGGTGCAGTTTGTAGTGCTGTTGCCACTCAGCGAGAAGGTCGAAAGCTCAAATCCCGGCAATGGGCCTTTCTGTATGGAGTTTGCATGTTTTTTTGTGCATGTGTGTGTTTTCTCCTGGTACTCCAGTTTCCTCCCACAGACCAAAACATGCATGTTAGACTGATTGATAACTCTAAATTGTCCCTAGGTGTGAGTGAGAGAGTGAATGGTTGTTTGTCTCTATGTGTCCCTGTGATGGACTGGAGACCTGTCCAGGGTGTTCCTTACCTCTCACACAGTGATGGCTGGACAAGGGCACCAGAGACCCCACGACCCAAAAAGGAAGAAGCGGATAAAAGAAAATGAATGGATGGTCTTTTGTTTTGTTTATTCCTTTAGGTAAAGTTTGGTTATTTGGTTCTTGGGTTTACTGTATGTGCGTTCTTGTCCCATCAGTCACTTCTCCTCAGTCAGTTTCTGTTCCCTCAGTCAGTCAGTCAGCCATGTTCCTGTTAGGGACAGCTGCAGCTAATCTTCTCGTCAGCCACAACCCTTATAATTTTTCAGTTTAATTTCTCTCACGAGTTGAGCATTGTTGACATTCTTGTTACAGTTGGGCCACCCTGTGCCCACGTGTGCCTCTCCTCAGTTTTTTAAATTGTGCTGCCACATCAGCTTTTTTTTATTTTAATATAGGTCAGTTAAATCAGTCTTCAATTCAATTATATC
Organism: Garcialebias charrua; assembly: GCA_038048925.1. Classification (NCBI taxonomy): domain Eukaryota; kingdom Metazoa; phylum Chordata; class Actinopteri; order Cyprinodontiformes; family Rivulidae; genus Garcialebias; species Garcialebias charrua. The sequence goes on from JBBPBX010010332.1 coordinate 40,324, forward strand.
AATTTCAATTCATTTTTTTAATTTAGTGCCTGTCACAACAGAAGTCATCTCCGTGCACTGAACAGAAACAATCATACATATATATAAATAATAATTTAACACTATTTATCTGAGGAGCAGCTGCTTTGAATTTAACTTCATCACAGAACTTTCATCTTGAGCAATTATGAAGGCGACAGTGGAAAGGAAAAACTCCCTCATGAGGAAGAAACGTTTAGCAGAACCAGGCTCGTGACAAGAGGTCATCTGCTTCAACCAGATGGTTTGAGTGGAACAGATACACAATGGCAGGTCAAGAATCATGTTAAGATAGAAATAGTATCAAA
>JBBPBX010010332.1:40729-58111 GCA_038048925.1 Garcialebias charrua
ATTCATATATAAAAATAATAATTTAACACTATTTATCTGAGGAGCAGCTGCTTTGAATTTAACTTCATCACAGAACTTTCATCTTGAGCAAGCATGAAGGTGACAGTGGAAAGGAAAAACTCCCTCATGAGGAAGAAACCTTTAGCAGAACCAGGCTCAAGACACGCGGTCTGCTTCAACCAGATGGTTTGAGTGGAACAGATACACAATGGCAGGTCAAGAATCATGTTAAGATAAAAATAGTATAAAATGAAAACTATTCAATTTTAACATATTATTTAAGGAAATTTGGTCAATTTGTCTTCCAGTAGTTTAAGTCTATAGCAGCATAACAAGCCAAGCCTAACTAAAGGATTTATGAAAAAGGGAAGTAAATCCCAGTCTTCAAACTGGACAGTGTGTCAGCCTCACAGACAGAAACTGGAAGTTGGTTCCACAAGAGAGGAGCCTGAGAAATGAAAGATCTTCCTGTTCTGCTTTTGGAAACTCTAGGAAACACAAGTAAACCTGCAGTCTGAGAGCAAAGTGCTCTGTTAGAAAAATATAGAACAATAAGATCTGCAATATAAGATGGAGCTAGGTTGTTGAGAGCCTTGTAGGTTAGAAGTAAGGTTTTGAAATCTATTCTGGATTTGTCAGGGAGCCAATGGAGAGAAGTTAAAACTGGACAGATATGATCTCTCCCACTAACGACCAGTTAAGACTCTGGCAAAAGCAATTTGGATCAACTGAAGACTTTTAAAAGAAATATTTGGACACCCAGATAAACCATTGCAATAGTCCAGTCTAGACGGGACAAATGCATGAACCAGTTTTTCTGCATCATTTTTAGATGAGATGTTTCTAATTTTAGTGATATTACGCAGGTGGAAGAAAGCAGTTCTAGTAACATTTTTAATGTGGAGGATAAAATACATGTCCTGATCAAAAATAACACCAAGATTTTTAATATTAGAGCTGGAGGCCAGATTAATGTCATCTAAGGAGGGCAAAAGACTGAAAAATTTGGTCCTAAGATGCTCCGGTCCAAAAACTAAAACCTCAGTCTTGTCTGTGTTCAAAATCAGAAAATTTAGGGTCATCCAGATTTTTATGTCTTTAAAACATGTTTGTAGTCTAAGTAGCTGATTGGATTTATTCATGGACAAATATAATTGTGTATCAAATTTAAAAGAAGTGTGGTTTTTCTCTTCTGAGGCAGTACCTTTTTTATGACCACTAGATGGTGCCCCCCCCATGAAAAAAAATGACCAGCCACCACTGTGACTAGCTATGGTACTGAAAAGGAACCTGGGGTTATGTTTAAACTTGCATTTCTGCCGTGAGTAATAAAATCAACAAAACTGCACATGAACTTCAAACTTATTAAAGGGTGAGAAAAAGGATGTTTCTAAAAAATCACCATAGTTAAACAAACACAACAACCAATAACAAAAAATGCTAACACAAAGAAACAACATAATCACATTAAATTTTGAATTAATCTTTTTCCTAAAACTATGAAAGAAGACGAGCCACAGTTATTTTTTTCTTCGTAATTCTGGTTTCAATAGCAGATTTCTGAGATTTTGAGATTAAAGTCAGAATTCTTAAAAAAAATAAGATTCCTACTGGGGGATGTAAAGGTCATGGATATTTTTCACTTACTAATGTCAAATGTTAAAGAACCATATGTGTGTGTGTTAAGTGTAGTTTTGTCCTGGTGAAATGGAGCCTCCAGGAGCAGGCACACCTGATAAACTTCAAGGCCCCTCTGGAAAGCAGAGTTGTCTTGACCTCACCTCTGTCTGATAACCATTATAAAAAGACACTTCCTTATAGGAGCAGACCTTGTGAGACAAAGCGACATGTAAGATCTTGATGCTTGTTTTTACAATGCTGCTCCTCTTGCACATACCTCTTTAAAGACCATCAGGATTAATTATGAATTTGCAACATCTGATCATATCCCTGTCTCCTTGTCTATAGATATGGGTAATCTACCAGCCCTTTTGCCTGAAAACAATGACAGGCGAGAAGGAAAAATAAATTGGGACAATCTGACTGAGCAGGAGCTGAATCTATACTGCACCCAGTCTGAAACCTTGCTGAATACTATTGTTTTGCCAAAAAGTGCAGTGAGATGTTCGGACATGAACTGCAAAAATACGCAACATGGCACAGAGTTGTGCTCTCTATATGAGGAAGTGTTAAAATCACTTCTTATCTCAAGTAGATCTTTGCACAAAATTAAAAAGCATCAAGCCAAGCCAGGGTGGAATGAATATGCAAAAGAACTTCATGCTGAAGCCAGAAGGGCTTTTAAACTGTGGGCTGAATCAGGCAAACCTACACATGGTCCAGTATTTGATTTTAAGAAGAGGACAAATGCTAATTTTAAATATGTTTTACGATTTATTAAGAGGAATGAAAACGCACTTAAATCTGAGTCACTTGCAATGAAATTACAACATAACTGTCCTACAGAATTCTGGAAAGAAATTAAAAGAGTCAATAATGTAAAAACCTCCTTGCCAACAAACATTGATGGTGCAAATGGACCAGATGAAATTATGCAATTATGGAAGGAACACTATCATGAACTGTTTAACCGTAATAAAAGTAATCCCTTTGTGTTGAACGACATAGACAAACATGAAGATGTTACTATTTCTGCACAAGAAGTTGTGGATATTGTTATGAAGCTGAAAAATAATAAGGCATGTGGCGCGGATAAGATATCCGCAGAGCACTTAAAATTTGCAAGCAGGAAACTTTTTCCCTTGCTTGCCATTTGTTTTACTGGGTTTTTAATTCATGGCATTTTACCAGATTCTATACTGTCTGTGATTTTAGTGCCTATTGTTAAGAATAAGGCTGGTAAGATAAATAGCAAAGACAACTATCGACCTATAGCTCTAGCCAGTATTTTATCAAAGGTCTTGGAGAGAGCTATGTTAAACAGAATGGAGAAGTTTCTCCTGACTTCCGACAATCAGTTTGGCTTCAAACCAAACCTTGGCACTGATATGTGCATTTTTGCTCTCAAGGAGATCTTGGATCTATACAATAGGCATAATACCACAATTTTTACGTGTTTTATAGATGCTTCAAAAGCGTTTGATCATGTAAATCATGGGAAATTGTTTTATAAATTGCATGAAAGAGGAGTACCAAAATATCTTTTAAGAATCTTAGTGTATTGGTATGCTCACCAGTCCATGTGTGTAAAATGGGGAAAATCTGTTTCATCGTCTTTTTATGTGAGTAATGGTGTGCGACAAGGCAGCATTTTGTCTCCTTGCTTTTTTAACGTGTATATGGATGATTTATCTAAACTGCTGAATCAATGTAGGACTGGTTGTTGGGTTGGTAATAGAACCATCAACCACCTAATGTATGCTGATGATCTCGTTATATTTTGTCCATATAGTGCTGGTCTGCAGCAACTGTTAAGAGTTTGCTCGCAGTATGGACTGGACTTTGACATCAAATATAATGCAATAAAAAGTATCATCATGATTATCAGGAGCAAAGAGGACACTAAATTATCTTTCCCTGACTTCACTCTGTCTGGCAACATCCTCCAAGTCAGTGAGGAGGTGAAATACTTGGGACACTACATAACCGCTGACCTGTCTGATGACAGGGACATTTACAGGCAGCGTTGTATGCAATATGTACAAGCTAATGTGCTTCTTCGGAGGTTCTCTATGTGCTCAGTGTCTGTAAAAACTGCACTCTTTAAAGCATATTGTACCCCAATGTACACTGCACACCTGTGGCGGCATTACAGAAAGAGCAGTATGCATAAACTACAGGTGGCATACAATGATGGCATGAGGATGCTGCTTAAGGTGCCGCGATGGAGTAGTGCCAGCCAGATGTTTGCAAATGCCAACGTACCAACTTGTGCAGCTGTGCTTCGTAACCTTATGTACAGATGTATGTGTAGGCTAACAAACTCTGCAAATAGCATCATCTATACTCTGACCAACCCTGCACAAAGCTCGGTTAGGTTCTATTCAAGTCTGTGGAATCACTGGCGCCTCAAATTATTTGGCAATGGATGAACATTCTATTTTTACTGTGTCTTGTTGATGTTGTCTTTTTAATTTTTTATATATTTTTATTTTTGGTGGTGGTTGTTTTTGTTACTATGGACCATATGCGTCTGAAATAAAGTTTTGATTGATTGATTGATTGATTGCAATATTAAACCTGGCTAAAATAGATCTTCTCTTTTCCTGTGTGGCTTATTTATTTAATGAGCTGTTGATATCCATGCAGAAAACCTAGTAAAGAAACTGAAAGTTCAACTGGGTTTCTTTTTCAGAAACAGATCCTGAACTCCGAATGCTAGGAAACGCCTTGTAACTGTGATTTTCCTTCCCTCCATTGATTACGGTGACATTATCTACATGAATGCTCCTATAAGCACCCAGCAGATGTTAGATGCTGTCTATCATGGTGCATTAAGACTCATAACTGGCTGTGGTTATTGTACCCAACACTGCACCATGTATTCACTGGTTAACTGGACATCATTAACTTCACGTAGACTTTTCCACTGGTACACTTTCATCTTTGAATCGCTTCATGGTCTGCTGCCTTCATACATCTCCTCCTACATGTCTCTTCGTGAGTGAAGCTACAGCGTGCACTCTCAGGACATGATTACCTGCAGTGTCCCATCAGTGAGAACTGAACTTGGCAAAGGGGCCTTCTCCTACTCCGCTCCTGCTTCCTGGAACATCTTACAAAAAGATCTGAAGCTCTCTGCCTTGACCTCTCTAAATGGCTTTAAGAATCTGTTGGACTCCTGGCAAGAACCAATGCAGACATGTTCCTGTTTTTAGTTTTCCACATTTGCCTTATAATCTATCTGTTTTGCTACTTTGACATCTTTTTTTAACTTGTTTAAAAAATAAATCTGTATTTCTCTTATGTTTGTCTATTGTTGATTGTTCAAGGAAAATCTACCGTTGCTATTGTCATCATTCTTTAGCCAGGTCTCTCTTGTAAATGAGTCCTCGAGGCTCAAGGATTAACCTGCCTAAATAAAGGTTGAATAGGATAATTAAATTATCCAACAATTCCCCACATATTCACAGAGTTTGAAATTATAACTTTTGTATAATCAGAATTCCAAGAATAAAGTCAGACTTTTTACCTTTTTCTTAGAATTCTGAGATTTAAAAAAATGTGTGTACATAGTTCCATTTCAGTCGGTCTCTCAGTGCAACACAATTGTTATGGGAATCAGCGCATCCGCGCGGTACCTGAAGGAATACACTCACGTCTTTACGCAGGAGACTCCCCCCCTCTCCTGATGGCAAGGTGCTGACGCTGTCCTCAGACAGCGTAAGGCGATCATTCATCAAGATTAACGCCCGGAAGGCCTCTGGTCCTGACAACATACCTGGTCGTGTGCTGAAGGACTGTGCAGGGGAACTCGCAGCGGTCTTCACGGACATCTTTAACATCTCACTGAGCCAGGCCATCGTCCCCACCTGTTTCAAAGCCACCACCATCATCCCTGTCCCAAAGAAGGCAACGCCCGCATGCCTCAATGACTATCGCCCAGTAGCACTCACCCCCATCCTGATGAAGTGCTTTGAACGGCTAGTCATGAAAAGCATCACATCTGTCCTCCCTGACTCCCTGGATCCCTTCCAATTTGCATACCGACCTAATCGCTCAACCGACGATGCCATCTCCTCTGCCCTTCACACAGCTCTCACACATCTGGACACGAAGGACTCCTATGTTAGAATGTTGTTCATCGACTTCAGCTCGGCATTTAACACCATCATCCCCCAACAGCTCATCCTTAAACTGGACAGTCTGGGGCTGAACACCTCAATGTGTAACTGGCTGCTAGACTTCCTGACCGGGAGACCACAGACAGTGCGGGTCGGGAGTAACACATCTAGCACCATCACATTGAACACAGGGGCCCCACAAGGATGTGTGCTGAGCCCCCTTCTATTCACCCTGCTAACACACGACTGCACACCATCGTACAGCTCCAACCACTTCATCAAGTTTGCGGACGACACAACAGTGGTGGGTCTCATCAGCAACAACGATGAGACGGACTACAGGAACGAGGTGAGCCGCCTGGCCTTGTGGTGCGGACACAACAATCTCACTCTCAACGTGGAGAAGACAAAGGAGATTGTTGTGGACTTCAGGAAGAAGGATGCCCAACATGCCCCTCTGACCATCAACAGCACCGCAGTGGAGAGAGTAGACAGCACCAAGTTCCTGGGAGTGCACGTCTCAAAGGACCTGTCCTGGAGCAGGAACACTGCAGCACTGGCAAAGAAGGCTCACCAGCGTCTCTACTTTCTCCGCAAGCTGAAAAGGGCTGGAGCTTCAACCCCCATCATGAGCACCTTCTACAGAGGTGCCATAGAAAGTGTCCTGACCAGCTGCATCACTGTGTGGTTTGGTGCATGTACTGCATCCTGCCGCAAGAGCCTCCAGCGCATTGTGAGAGCAGCTGAGAAGATCGTGGGCACCTCCTTGCCCTCACTGCAGGACTTACACAGCAAACGCCTCACTCGGAAAGCCCACTGCATGGCAGGTGATCCCACACACCCACTACACAGCTGCTTCAGACTGCTGCCATCAGGGAGGAGACTGAGGAGTCTCCAGGCTCGAACCAGCAGACTGAGAGACAGCTCTGTTCATCAGGCAGTCAGGATGCTAAACACTCTGCCTGCTCTGCCCCCCCTCCCATTTGAACTGCCTTAACACTAAAACTTTCTCACACATTACCACACAACACAAAGATTTTAACACTGGACTCTGTGTCATCAAACGGGTTATTCACTAAACTCTCGGTCATGTGCTCATACAGTTTGCACTACTTCTCATACTTGCACTAATGTTTGTATTACATCACTGCCTATAATCATAATACTGTTTACATTCTCTGTTTACATTTATTAATACTGTTTACTTTTATTACTACTGCTTACATGTAATTACTACTGTTTACATTTACACTACTCTAATATCTACACCACTGCTGATACATATACAGTGTGCTCTGAACGGTCTTATTTAGGGATGCCCAATGTGCCTTACTGCATATGCCACTTTTTGCCTCTATAACAACATCAACTACTACCTCATACATATACTGTGTACATTAACTCATACGCTGCTTTGCCACTTTGCAAATGTCAATGCTAGAAACCTTTAGTTTATTTTAGTTATACTTTTTATACTCTTTTTTATACTAGTATGCAAAAACTCAGGACAGTATTATGTTCATTAAATGTTTAATGTTTTAGTTTTAGAGTTGGTGTAAATTTTCATACTCTTATACCACTATGCAAAAAACTCAGGACAGTGTTAGTTTTACTATTTTATGCTTATGTCTATTATTATATGTTTCAGTGTTTCAATGTTTAGATGTTTACTGTTGCACCGAGGGACTGAGAGAAACGCAATTTCGGTCCTGTGTATGTCCTGTACAGTACATATTGCAGATCTGACAATAAAGTTGACTTTGACTTTGACTTTGAGGAGCGTCAGCGTCGTGCCAGAGGGCCCCGCCCTCTGGACATTTAAGCGGCTGACGCCTGTCCATCTTTCTCTTTTTGCCCTTCACCTCGATGAACCTGAAACACTCTTCTCGGATCTTCTTTGTATCTTCATCGCTCGACCAGAGGTGAGCTCGCTCCCTACACAGAGCATACAGAGAATCTTTTCCTGCGGACTGCTGGGCTGGCGAAAGCCGGTCCGGCACACTTTTCCTTCACCCCGAAGTTTTCTTCTCCTCTCTCCACAGACCGCTTCGCTCGACGGCGCTGACTGCGCGACACCGCTACTCTGTTAACAAGTAACAGGCTAGCCGGCGAAAGCGACACGAGGAAGGAGATGTCTCCGGACGACGTTAGCACTGCTAACGGGTTTAGCTCTTCTCAGCCACGGCTCCCGAGAAGGTAATGCGAAAACCCAAAAGTCAAAGAAGACCAGCAGGCCAGCGAGCCCCAGCTCCCGTGCCTTTTTCTCTTCTGCTTTTCTACTGCTCGGTTAGCGAACGCTAACTGCGAGGCATGCTACCTGCTAAGCTACGAAGCTAACAGGCCAGCAGCCCTGAGCAGCTCGACGAGAGGACGTCCTCGGCTGAGGAACTTTGGTAGGCCGTGAGCTTCGGCTCCCAAACCTGCTTCAGCGGATCTGGCTACCCCCTCTTCAGCAGCGGACATCCACGAGGCCTGGCCGGTCTGCTCAGGGATGCTACACGCAAGGACACTCAAAGCTTTTCTCGCGGATGACCCCGGAGAAAGGAGATTGGAAATGGAATAACTCGGCTGCTATCTGGCTAGCTCCCATGGTCAGCATGGCTAACCAGGGGCTACCACGACAACACGTGGCAGATGACAGCGCTGCTAACACGATTAGCGCGGCTACGAGTGGACAACGAAGGACTCCATCGTGAGGTATGTGAGAATGCTTGGCCTAGCTTGCTAGCTAACCTTCTCATATTTTGCCTTTTTACCTATCCTGTCCGGCCGAATCGACGGTAGGATTCATCGCACAACTGGGTGTTTTTTACCAATGCTGCACCGCTCGAGGGCCCGTCTTAGCACCGCTAGCGGGCTCACGAGTGCCTCCATGTTAGCCCCGGCTAACAAGGAGACCCTCTGTCCAGCACAGTCCAGGAGGAGGATTTTCAGCTACCTGTTCAGCTGCGCTACCTGGTAGTCTTCCTATGCCTACGACGAAACATCGATGACTCTGAGAGCTTATCCACCCATGAGGCTATGGATGACTCTCTGACGTTAACCATCTCAGGGCCCGAGGGGACCTGGCGGGATGGACAAGGACAAGTGGCCTCGGTTTTGCAGGCCCACCAGGCAGAAAAGCTACAGGAGCTGCAAGGGACCACCAACAAAAGAAGAGGAAAGTCTGAAATGCCCCTGCACCATTACAGGCGCTCTCGCTCACAGAAGGAGAGAAAATGCCGAATTTTTACCGCCAGTTTCTGTGTTTTTAAGGAACACAGACTAGCTGGTTCGGAACGTTTAAACACACAAGAACACTCAGACCCTTGTGTAATAAAGATAAATTGCCATGAATGGGTCCTGGTCCCAAAATGGGAACAGGGCTTCAGGTTTGCCCGCTCATGCAGTACGGGAGCCTTACCTTTTAAGCCCAGACTTCACTTGTAAAATGCTACAAGGAGCTGGTGGTGTGTGTGCGCACTAAACAATAACTTGTCTACTGTATGTGTAATGATGAAAAACAAACACTGTTTCATGCATATACAAGAATGAAAGTACCAGGGGCCTCATGTACAAAGACTTGCGTGGATTTCTTACTGAAAAGTGACGTACGGTCAAATCCAGAAAAGTGTCTACGCACAAAAAAATCCAGATTTATCAAACTGTGCGTACACCGGTATCCACGCACATTCCTTTTGTACATCACAATCAACGTGGAATTGAGCGCACATGAGAGAGTGGCCGACTCCGCCTTTGACACGCCTCCGTATAAATATGCAAAGTCATTTAAATATGCCATGCACGACAGGAATGTCGTCTCTGCTCCATTGCAAATCATGTCGGAACGTGGAAAAAAGAGGAACTTCACGGACTGTGAACAGGAATCACTTCTGAGTGAGGCAGAGAAGCACGGAAAAAGGCTTTATTTGGCACGCTCAGCGCAAAACAAACCATCCACTTTTAAATAAGAAGTTGACCAAGCTGCTCTTACATGCCTGTATAGGTTAGTGGTGAGCGCGCACGCCCTTCGTCCCAAAGGTCGTGAGATCGACTCCCGCATGGTACAACGTTTTTTTTATTTTGTTTATTCCAGATTCAAAGAACACAGGAAAACTATTTAATGAAACAACAAGAAATAGAACAATACATGAAATGAAAGGAAGCAGACGATTTCTTGTTTTGTAAATAGTTTTCATGTGTATTTAAATCTGGAAGGAAAAAAAAAAAGAAAAACGTTGTACCATGCGAGATTCGAACTCATGACCTTTGGAACTAAAGGCAAGCACGCTACACACTGACCTAAACGTAGGCATATTGGTACAGCTTGGTTAACTTCTTATTTAAAGAAATCACATCTCATTGTTGTCAATATCGTTGCCACTATTTGGCGCATGCTTTTATATCCACTCATCTAATTGCGTCCATGTGGATGTAATAATCGTTAATCATGTGTGTTTGGTGGGATTAATGATTGTTTTCACATCATGGACACAGTTTCTCAGAATCACCTGTAAGTGTCGCCAAAGGAACAAAGACCACAGAAACGTGCGTACGCCAACAGGGGAGCTTGCGTGGAGGTGCGCAGATATTCACGTTCAGTTCAGTTTTGATACATACGGGGTTTTGCGTGGAAAGTGACGTGCGCACGGTTTTTGTGCGTGCGCACGGTTGATACATGAGGCCCCAGAGCACAGACTACCCTGGTTCTTAACTCACCACTTTGGTGAAACACAACCTACTAGGTCAAACTACGAACCGCAGTGGGACACACAAGTTTTTGCCAGACCAACCTGTTCCAGAGTACGCGAGAGGGGTCGAAGGACACCCCTTCTGCACTCTAACACGAAGCAAGCAGCGGCTAGACATCCCTCCCAGGCTCATGGCGCACACGCAGGCCTGGAGGGTGTGTCTGACAAACGAACGAGTCACCACAACAGATGCGTTGTGGGCTCAAGTTCTTCCTGGTGCCCAAGAGAGATGAATCCCTGAGACCGGCCCTGGATCTCAACACTCTGGGCAAAAAAACAAGAATCTTTTCAAATTCAAGTTGTTGATACCGCGGCAGGTCCCCCAGTCCGTGAGACCTGGAGACTATGTATGTACGATAGATTTGAAAGATGCCTGTTTCCATGTGGGTGTCTGGAGGAGGCACAGGAAATTCCTCCGGTTTTGCCTTCGAAGGGAAAGCTTAAATACAAAGTCTTACCCTTCGGTTTGAAGACTGCTCCTCATACATTTACTAAATGTCTGGATGCAGCCCTGACCCCTCTTAGGAATCAAGGAGTCAGGATTATGAACTACCTGGATGACCTCCTGGTTTTTGACCGGAAGCAGGCCCAGTCCCACTCCTACAGGGTGATCTCTCACCTGGAGTCTATCGGTTTTTTCATAAACCCTCAAAAGGAGTGACCTCCTATCTCGGATTACCATATTTCCGGGAGTGCAGGTCTACACCATCTGGTACAAGGCATGGCTCTCAGAGGAACGTGCTTCCTCGATTCGCTGTTGCCTGGCAGAGTTTAAACTGAATCAACGGATTCCCCTGTAAGCGTGCCAACGCCTTTTAGGCCTCTTGGCGGAAGCCATACCCTGTGTATCACACGAATTGCTGAAGATGCGGTTCCTGCATACAGGTAGTCCCCGATTTACGAGCGCTCTGATCTGCGAGGTCCCAGACTTACGAGCTGCGAATTTTTGGAAAAAACGAAAAAAATACTGAGTTTTCATGTGTTTTTTCACTACAGTTAGTTAGTTAAGCATATAAACACACGTTTCCGATCATTTTTATGCACTCAAAAGTAGTTTTTAGATGAAAATAGAGTGTTTTTAGTCGCGCTAGCGAAAACCGTTCCAATTTACGAGCGGATTTCCGGATTTACGAGAGAAATGGCGGCCGTTCCAAATTACGAGATTTCCGGTTTACGAGCGCCTCGTTGTAACGGATCTCGCTCGTAAATCGGGGACTACCTCATGGCTAAACCAACAAAAGCAACCTGCCCCCGTTTGGGTGAGCAGAAAAATTTAGAATCATTTCAAAGTGCCTGAGGGCCTCGAAACCTTGGGGGGACCTGTCCGTGTTCACGGAAAGGGGCCCCGTAAGGTAAGGTGTCATCCCGTGTGATCATCACGACGGACACCTTGGAAACAGGATGAGGAGACAGTCTGCAGAAATCAGAATGCCCGAGGCCTCTGGAATGATCAGGAAGTAAGATTGTACATCAACTTCCTGGAGTTGTTGGCCGTATTCCTGTCAGCAAAATACTTATTTGGAAAAGGTTTGATTGCGGGACAGTACGTCCTGGTGTAATCAGATAACAAACCATGGTATCCTTCGTTGACTGGGAAGGTGGGACAAGATCCCAAGCCCTCCTCAGCCTGACACAGAGGATGCTCACTTGGTACGCTCCAGGATTATTGTCGCTCTGGGCGACTCATGTTCCGAGTGAACTGAGTTACGGAGCGAATGCCCTCTCAAGAGGGCCTCTCTTTTGGAATCAGAATTGAAGACTGAACCCACGAGTCGTGGTTCAGGTCTGGTCACGGTTTGAAAGAACCTCGGTGGGCTTGTTCCCATGCGGAGCCAGTGTACAATGTGACCTCTACTTCTCAAAGTTCAGGGATACCATGGCAGTTGCCTTCTTACAGAAACCTGCTGACTCAGGCACGTGGGCGGCTTCTACACCCATGTCCGGAGCTGTGGCAGCCTTCAGCCTGGCCACTGAAGGGAACTGGCTGAGGGCCTAAGGCCTGATCGTCTTTGTTCCAACAACAACAGAATACACAAGGGAGACCCTTGGTGTTTATGTTTACTTGGGAGATGCTTCACTGGAAAGGTTCCACTCTCCTCTGACAGTTCTCCAACATCAGGATGGGCCTCTTTGACAGTCCTAGTAGTTATCTGTTCAAGAAGCAGATGAGGGACTCGTGCGTGCCCCTTGTACATAAATTTTTTCCCTGGGGACCTGGAAGGTTACCCTGTGCTTGAACTGGGTTTTCTACCTCCACATTGCCATCTGATTGCCAGTGGCGTAATAGGTCCCTTGCTCTTTTCCTCCTGCTTCTCAAGATTTCCAGGGAAAAAGGAGATGATGAGTAATCACACTAGCAGAGGACACTTATGCTGTCTCTAGCTGGTGTTTTCATCTATGTGTCCAGTGGTAACATCAGGATGATGTTTCTACATGTGGCATTTTTCTTCTCAGGCTGTGCTCTCTACATACCTTGTGGAGAGCGGCTGGGAAATGCCTGCCGTATTAAGGCAGATGTTCTCACATGCATTTTGCTGAGCATTTCAAGGGCGTGAATGGATTACGTTCCCATAGCAATTGTGTTGCACTGAGAGACCGACTGAAAGGGAACTGAAAGTTATGCACCATAACTCATGTTCCCTGAAGAAGGGAACGAGGTGCAACACATATGGCCCTTTCAATGCTGAAATCTCGGTGAAGTGCATTTATTAGAGAAAGATGGACGGGCGTCAGCCGCTTAAATGTCCAGAGGGCTGGGCCCTCTGGCGCGACACTGACGCTCCTGCCATAAAGGCGTGAGTGTATAGACCCATTTACAGCCTACGTCATCAAGCAGCTGCGTGCGCATCGCCGCAACAGCAGCATGGCGGCTTCATAGTGTATTATCAAGCTACGCTAGCGGGTTATCGGTAAATGATCGCAAAGCTTACTTTAATAAGTTAACTTTGAGCAATGGCCATCAGCTTCCTGATCCGTGTACAGTTACTGAATGGGAGGATGACGTGAGTAAGTGGCCTAGCATTCAGTGGCCTGATATTTACACGTATTTGGTGGAAGCGTGTACACAAGAGAAAAACTACGAGCATACAAATCACTCGATGCGTATGACTACGTTGTTTGTGGACATGTACAGGAAGTGCGATATAATGATATGGACGCAGATTTCTGTGTTTTAAAGTCCAAAGTCCTCCCCAGTCAGAGACAAAGCGTAAAGAGTACAATGTATGAGGCTTGGGTAATCGTCAACAAAGTGGAGAACTACATTCTCACAGCAAACTGCACCTGTATGGCAGGGTAAGTTAATTTTGGTTCTTGATATGCATAATTTGCTTCTGTTTTAGGCCACTGAAATTTTAGATTTTACATTCTTTTCAGTGTAAAATGTTTTATTTGCATTGCTCAGATAACTTAGTCATTACATATTCAAAAATATTCATCCAGAGGTCACAGTGGCTTGAATTTCAGAAGCTAATGAAAATCACAAATGTTTATTTATTTACAATCAAAGTCAGAACTTGGTCAGGAAACATTCAAAAGTGACATTTACACCATAACATGTTAGTAATTTCCAACATTTCAGTCTTGGATCATGCTGTAGTCATGCAGCTGCCATACTGTTCGAAGTCGAGCTCGCAGTTAGGATCTAACTTCTTTATACAAGTAACAAAGTTCACACTCATTTCATTTTTATTCATAACATACATTGGCCTCTACTCCTAATTACAAATTGTTTGAGCGACTAAAGCATTTAATTTTCCATCATTATTAAAAGAGAAGTGGCTAAAAACATTTTTAACAGTCTGAACTTCACAGGTAAAATAGAACCCAGCTAAGTGCAGTGTGGAGCCCTGCGTTTACATTTTCATCTCACTTTTGAAGATATGGATGTAATATACCACCCTAACTATCTTTGTTCTTTTAATTGTGCTGACAGATGACGACATCCAAGAACTGCAGGCTGTGGACCCAGTTTGTGCAGTGCTGACAAGCTTCGACAATAGTGACACGGACACCGCTTCATCTGACGACAACTATGAGGAGCATCTAGATTTTCCTGAGTTTTATTTAGCACATCATCCAGAGACCTCACACCCGATGAACTAAAGGTGAAATTTGAGGAAACATTTCACCTGCTGAAAACTAAACACACACCTTATCAGTGCAAAAGGCTGGAAGCTGTAACCCGACAGCAGTCGTCTAGGGAGTGGAACATCCATAGAGCTGGTCGAATCACAAGCACCAAATTTCATCGTGCCACCACTTCGGACATGATCAGCAACACATATCTGATGGATGTAATGCAGTACAACCACAGAGATTTAAATGTACCATCTGTGCTGTGGGGACAAAACATGGAGGAAACTGCACGACAAATATACACTGATTTAATGGCCAAAACACATGAAGATTTAACTGTAACCTGCTGTGGCTTAGTAGTGCTGCCTTCTGAGCCACACCTTGGCTCATCACCAGATGGAATAGTAAGCTGTAAATGTTGTGGCCAAGGTGTGGTGGGAATAAAATGTCCATACAAATATCAGCAAAACTTTAATGGATGTACAGATGACAGTAAGTTTTGTTTGGACAACTCTTTCAATTTAAAGCAATCACACCCATACTACCATCAGATCCAACTCCACGTTTGTGTGTGATGTCAAATACTGTGACTTTGTGTTGTGGTCAAAACAACTTATTCTACAGCGTGTTCTGAAAAATCTAGCGTTTCTACAAGAGACCCTGCCAAAAGCTCAAAATTTTTATCTCAGGTTTGTTGCCAGAACTCCTGACCAGAAGACACGATCCTGCCTTTGAGTCTGAGAAAACCTGTAAGGTTTGTGAAAGACCAGAGTATGGCAAAATGATCATCTGTGTTAAGTGCAATAACTACTTTCACTTCAGCTGTGCAAAAATCAAAAGGAAATCAGCAACTTGGATCTGTGAGGAATGCCAGATGTTTTTGGCCCGAATGTGAAATGCCATGAATTTGTGCATAAAGAAGTAAGAAATGTCAGGTTTTTTTTATGTCACGATCCGCGCAGGAGCTGGACGAGCTGGACGCCGACGGAGGAACCCAAAAGCATGATGACCAGATGGCTCGGAAAGACAAAGATGACAATTAGTGAACTGCACAAACATCACACAGGATAAATTACTGAAGGAACAGCAATTACTTACCAGGCCCCCAAAGGGGACCCTTGGTGCAGACAAAGCAGGAGCCCGTGGTAGAGCAGGTGGAGCAGACCAGCAGATCATGACACCATGGGAGGACAATGCTCAATTAACGTCATGTGCAAGGACTTTCCTCTGCAACCACAGGAAACCAGCTTCTCTTCATGTGAAGTTGTCTTCTTCTTCTTCTACTTGGTTTTTTAATGGCGGTTGGCAATTCATGTGAAGTCAGGAATCCAACTGCCTTTTCATGTGAAAGTCACAGAGACTAAATACTGATCCCTAATGAGACAACAGGAAGACACCTGTGGACAATTAAGAAGAGAATGAGGTGAGAAACAGGTGACATCCTCACATTTTATACTTTATGTTGTGTACCACCGTAGCTGTTATAGGTGGTCTGTTATTTACCTTGATCTTTGCAGCCATTAATAATCTGATGTTGATTGTTTTAAATACAATCTTATATTATTAATTTTTTGTAGGCTTCTAGTCTGTTTTTCATGTCAAATTCAATTATTTGGATTAATTTTGAACCACATTGTACCTGTATATACAATTTTGAAGAAATACACAGGTTCTAATTTAATTAAATCGTTTGTTTATTGTTAGACAGGTGACAGTTTATTGATCTACTGCAGTACATCAACATTTAAAAGTTCGTTTCAAGTGATGTGGATCAAATTGCACACATCAGTTATTTTTTTAAGTACCCATTGGAAGATGACAGATGTAAGTCCTGTGAGAAAAATGAGTTGTGTAAAGTTGCACTTAACAGTTGAATAAGAAAACTGAGATCCTTCCAGTTTATGTTTTAACTTTTGATGTTCAGCCTGTAGCGTGTCAAACTCCTGACGCAGGTGGGCATATTCATTCTGAAGTTGACAGTGCCTCAGGTTCAGATCATCATATTCAGTCCTTCGGACTACATCTTCTTGTGCTGAAAGTTATGAAAAGAAACGGTAAGCAAATGCACCAAAAAGCAGGAAGCAACACTTTATGCTCTGACACAGAATGTGCCTGTGCTGTGAAGTGTGTTCTTTTTTAGCTGATTAATTGTGAACAATATTTAGCTGTACACATTGGGGTCAAAACTGCAAGCAAACCATTCTGGTTTGAATAAAATATGAGCAGAATGTTGGACGACACCCTAGTATTTTTGAAATATTAAATCTATCTATAATTAATTAATTTATCAAACAATCAATTTATTAAAAAGTGTGTTAGATAGGACATAATATATTTGTACCAGGGTCATGTTCCATGTTGGATTCTTGTTGTTCATCTGAAGTGACACTGCCAGGGCTGGGTTGATGTGATGACTTGTGCACACCAGCATCTCTCCTCTTTTTCCTCTGGTACCTAAAATAAAAATATGTGAAGATGTAGCGACACACAGTAAATAAACATTTACACATCATCTACTTTTAATACAGAGCTGTATTTCAAAGCCTGCACTACACCAAAGTATGCTAAAGACCATGACAACAGAACACAGAAAAAAATAAATAGTAAAGACAGGCCAAAGCAAATTATCCATACCTTTTCATCTTTGCTCATGATCCCTGTCCTTTAGTGTACACAAACACAGAAGGTACGAAATCAGGACTTTGATAATCCAACGACATTTCCCCTGAAAATAAAGCACAGAGGCATTTGTTTATTAAGAGCTAGCTTATTAGCAACTAGCTTCTAGCCAACTTTCCGACCGAATTTAACAGCAATAAACTGCGTCTAGT
>JBBPBX010010333.1:0-58107 GCA_038048925.1 Garcialebias charrua
TCTCCTCCCCGCTCACAAAGATGATCATCAGGGGAGATCAGAACAATTAACTCACTATCTTCTCCCCCTGCTCCTCATTGTCCAATATCCCCGCTATTAAAATCATTAAGGAAATATTGTAAACCAATCCAGCTGTTTGCTTTAATTGAAAGTGTGCGCGCGCTGACATTTTGGCACCTCCAGGAACGTGCGAACGTGGAAGATACAGATGAATCCTCTTTCCGTTGTGGGGTTGTTTTGCAGGAGATGTGACATGCCCGTCTGACTACTCCCAGCCGGTGCGGCGGACGGGGTAACAAATTGATTTTGTTGCTCAAATGATGAATTACTGCTGAGCGCCATGATAAAGTGGAGGGAAATTGGGATTCGCCAGCATGATTGAATCATGGCCTGAAAGCTAAATCAGAAAATCATGGTTGAAAATGCGTAAATTACTCTCTTATGAAATGTCACTAAAGGGATTCTGAACAAGTAACTTGACCAAAAACACCTGCAACTAAACACAAAGCATTCTTTGAAGGAATTAATGTTTAGGCCAAGCTTTAAAAATATGTGAGATTTCCTGTAATATTGCAGATGTCATGCTCACAGTGTGTTGTTACTGACTCACTGCTATGACCACACCTAATTTTGAAATACAGGTAGTCCTCGGGTTACGACGGCCTCGACTTACGACGTTTCGGGGTTACGAACGCCCTCCCATTGAAAAGCATTGTTCGAGTTACGCGGTTTATGCGCTTTTACACCAGAAAATACGGTACTGAAATGAATCTCAGCGGAAATTTACAGGAAGAGGGGGAAGCTTGACGCACACTCAGTGGAAACTTACAGGAGGGAGAGGGGACTTGACGCGCTCAGTGGAGCAGGAAACCTCATTGTTTGGGACAGGCTGACCGGAGCAGAGGGGCTAATATGCTAACAGACCTTACTGTAAAACTCTGGACCGCTGGACCGCATGCAGAGACCTTATTGTTTGGAGCGGAGGTTTACGAGGCAGAGAGGCTACAGCTGAGCAACGAGCTAACATGCTAACAGATGTTGCTGTAAACGCTGTGGACCGTGTGAAGCTGCAGGACCAGCTCCTAGTAAGAAATTAACTCTTTTTTTCCTTCATTATGGCTCAGAATGTATGAGTTTTTTGATAATTATGTAGGGTAATGTGTTAGGATAGGCTAAGTGCTTGGTAAAAATACAGTACTGTACGTATGAGGTGCCGTTTGGACGTATTTTCCGACTTACGTGGATTTTCGAGTTACGAACGGGCATAGGAACGGAACTCGTTCATAAGTCGGGGACCACCTGTATTTTATTATAAGTTCTGTGCTTTGGTTGAAAATATCGTCCTAAAATTTCAATTCAATTCAGTTCAGTTTATTTATAAAGTGCCAAGTCACAACAGAAGTCGTCTCAGGCAGGCACTGAACAGAAACATTCACATGTAAAAATAATTAACATTACAGTATTTATCTGAGGAGCAGACTGCTTTGAGTTTAACTCCATCACAGAACTCTCATCTTGAGCAAGCAGGAAGGCGACAGTGGAAAGGAAAAACTCACTTGTGATGAAGAAACCTTTCGCAGAACCAGGTTCAGGACAAGCAGCCATCTGCTTCAACCAGCTGGGTTTGAGAGGAACAGGAAGGAGGAACAGATACACAACGGCAGGTTGAGAATCATATGTAAAGATAGCATCAAATGAAAACTATTCAATTTTATTAATTCATTTAAGGAAATGAGGTCAATTTGTCCTCCAGTAGTCTAAGCCTATAGCAGCATAACCCTAACTATAGGACTTATCAAAACGGAAAGTCTTAAGCCCAGTCTTAAAACTGGACAAAATCTATGTTTACATGGACATAAGTAATCGGATTAAACGACCATTCGGAATAAAAATGTGTCATGTAAACGCCCCATTCTGATTATTTTTTGTTGATTCAGCTCGATCTGAAATAATTTGTAATCCGAATGAGACGTGTGGTTTACGCCAATTCATAATCCGAACGGTGTGCATGTAAACAATCTGTTCATTTTTTTCCCGATCGTGAAAAACTGACCTGACGGCGCATGTGCAACATATGTCATTTACGCCTGGCTAATGCTAATCATATTAGCACGTCTGGGAAGTAAAACTGGTCAGTGAGCGACACAACATTTCTACTAGAAACTTTGAAAGAGCTCAAAATGACCTGTATGACCTGTAGCTCAGTCAGGGAGTGCAGTAACGTCTCCACCGTCGTTAAAACCTGTCCTGGGTCCATTTTGGGTGCTCAGGTTTGTTTACGTTCATCCTGGAAGTAAACCGGAAATAGAACTTCTTCTTCTATGTTTTTTTAAAGGAGAGTTTACCACTCTGCGCATGTCAGTACAGGTGATCCCCGACTTACGAGCGAGTTCCGTTCCTACGACTATCTCGTAAGACGAAATCTCGTATGTCGGAACCCGAAACACGTGTCGCTCGTAAGTCCGGATTTTCGGTCGTAAGTCGGAAGATGTATGCTAGCGCTACTACGAACACTCGTTTTTCATCACAAACGTTCATACTAGTTCATAAACATGCTCAGAAACTTGTTTCCAAACGGTTAGCTAACACACTTTCATCTAAAAACACATAAAAGTGCTGTATTTTTTGTATGTTCTTTACAAATTTACTGTTCGTTAGTCAGCTCATAAGTCCGGAACCTCGTATGTCGGTGTGCTCGTAAGTCGGGGATCACCTGTACTTCTATTCAGAATCAAAGCTTGCTACATGTAAACACTCGTCATGAACAGATTGTGCCATGTAAACGAAACATTTGAATTATTTAATTTGAAAACATTTCAATCCAGTCAAAGAATTGTGCACATGTAAACATAGCTAAAACAGTATGTCAGCCTTATGGACAGAAACTGGAAGTTGGTTCCACAAGAGAGGAGCCTGATAACTGAAAGATCTTCCTCCCATTCTGCTTTTGGAAACTCTAGGAACCACAAGTAAACCTGCAGTCTGAGAGTGAAGTTCTCTGTTAGGAAAATATGGTACAATAAGATATTTAATATAAGATGGAGCTAGGTTGTTGAGGGCTTTGTAGGTTAGAATTAAGATTTTGAATTCAATTAGGGACTTGACAGGGAGCCAGTGGAGAGAAGCTAAAACTGGAGAGGTATGATCTCTCCCACTAACTCCAGTTAAGACTCTGGCAGCAGCATTTTGGATTAACTGAAGACTTTTTAAAGAAGTACTGTACATTGCAATAAAAGAACATACATTGAACATTTAGGACGCAATACAACAGAATGAAAATACATTATGTTTGCCTAGTTAACCTCCAAACAGTCAAGGATGCTCCAACCAGCTGTCTGACTCCAGCCTAACATGCTGTCTGTGACAGTTTGTTTTCCTCTCGCATCTCAGAGTTGCATGGTTGCGAATACTTCGTGGGGGAGATGGGTTGCCCGATACTGCTGGTGTCTATTTCCGAGACACCGTGTGAACCCAGTGTCACTGTCAGGCTCTCCTCTCGGTGATGCATTCAGGGGCCCTGGCGGAAACCGTGAACAGTCCTCTCGCTGCAGGAGCACTTCCTCAGACTCCCAGTGTCCATATTTCACGATGAACCGGAGCTTCTGCTTTTGCCTTGCTGCTGCATTTCTCCCAGGGTTTATAGCGTCTACTAGTTTGTTTTTCTTCGCCCGCCTCCTCTTCTTCTTCTTCTTTGCACATCCGTGAATGTAGCAGCAAATTGAAAAGGCTGTGATTTTTTGAACGGCGCGGGGAGCGCGCGCCAGATCGCACGCGCCGTCACTTTGAGTTAGGCTGCAGATGCGAGCTGTTTCCAGGCGCGACTTCAGAGGACGATTGAATCTGAGCAAAGCTGTGCTCTCTGGATGCTGGACGTCCTGTCCATCTTTGTTCCACATGAGCAGGGCCGAGCTGTAACCGCAGCGTAAACGTTGAGTCATTCTCACCCGGGGGATGAGGGCAGGAGAGCACCATTGGGGGGGTTATTGGCTACTAGTTAGGGTTTGATTGGTGGGTTTTGGCCGTAAGAAGGCGAACATCTGTGGCGTGGCAGTGCCAAGCTCTCAGTGTGACAGCCACACTGGTGGGACCAATTGCTCTGAGTGCAAAGAACAGTAATCACTTCAAGCCCAGGTGGTGGTGTGTATCCCCCCCTCAACATATTCCTCCTCCCTCCTCCTTTTCTACCCTTAGTGTGCTGATTGCGTGTGTCGTCTAGCTTTCAGACTCATCTAAATTTAGCATCTCTGGATGTGTGTGACTATCCACCAGTAGCAATTTAAACGCTCCGCCACGTCTTACTCCAACGTGTCAAGCGGTAGGCAGCAATCTCAGACAAAGCGTAAAATAATCCAGCATGGTTGCCCCCCCTACACACACTCACCCACACTCCCACACTCCCTGTCAAACGCCATGTTATAAGCTGATATGAAAGCAGCCTTATCAAAACCTGACCTCTGCTGCCCCCTAAAGAGCAAGCAAGAAAAAAGCACCGCCGCCGCCTCTTCCTCTCTCTCTCTGACAGTGAAATCAAAGCACACAGACGTATTAGGAAGGCAGCCGTTCACTTTAAGCTGACAAACCACTCTATTTACCTTTGATGTCATGGAGTGGGAGTCCATTTGTTCCTGTTTTGAACAAGTGCACTACAAAGGCTTGTGTGCATAATCTCCCCAAAGGCACCAGATTACTGCAGAGTGGAGGTGCATCGTGTGTGTGTGGTTGTGTGTGTGCTCGGCTGTGTATGAATTGATTCGTATTGACTTTTGAAAGGCTTAAAAGATGAGATGACCAATTGTGACGCAGACACCAATTTTTCTTTCTTCATGGCGGCTCTGCAGCAAAACAGGCAGCAGGGTCAGAGAGTGGGGCTGCCGGCTCCGGGAGGGGAAATGAATGCTGGAAATGAACGTCTTTGGATCAAGGAGTGTGCTGTCAGAGAAAGTCGCAGCTCAGAGCGGCTGCTGAACTGAGGGCTTTCTTTTCTGGTCATGAAGTCGTGCATGGAGATTTTCTGCTCTCCGTGCAAGAACGTGCTGCACAAACCTGAGGACAGTAAACGTCAGCTTGGACAATACTTTAAACTCTGCTATGCAGTATTCAACGTTTTTGGAAAATGTGGAATAGATAATTAATTGTTTTCTTACTTTACAAACTAATGGAAAACCTTTGAGGTGAAATCAGTAAATTCTTAAAAAGAGGAGAGAATATTTAAAAATATAAAGTATAATGTTTCCTGAAAGACTTTCCAATCCTTGAAGGAATATGTATATGTATTGCATGTAATGTCATTTAGACTACCGTTTTTTCCGGACTATAGGTCGCAGTTTTTTGCCTAATTTGCATGCCCTGCGACTAATAGAGAGGTGAGACTTGTTTATGGATTTTTCCCCATGTTTTAGACCCATTTTTGGCTCAGATATCACCGTTTTTCATTTAGGCCAAAAATAGTGCAGTACCACTTTTGTCCGCTAGGGTACACCGACCGTTCCCACCTCATATGTCCGACGAGAGCCTCCTCTGGTCGGATTGACTCTGTCGCAGCCCGGCCTCCTGCTCTGGAGCTCTGACACTTCCAGAGAGTCCACCGACCGTTTCTAGCTCATGTGTCCGAAAAAAGCCTCCTCTGCTCGGACTGACTCTGTCGCTGCCCGGCCTCCTGCTCTGGAGGTAACTACTGTTAGCTGTGTTTGTTAGCAAGATAAGTCAACAACCACAGGACTGATTTTTACCAAACTTACAGAACGTAATTACTTGGTGGTCATTTACAAACTGTTAGCTGCAGGAGATGTAGTTTAGAGCTAAAAATAATATTGATATTTTAGCATGTTGTTTGTTGTTAGCGGTAGCTACCTAAACGGATACAGTACTATTTAGATAAATAACTCTTGGACAGATTTTTTTCAAACTTACAGAATGTAATTACTTGGTGGTCATTTACAAACTGTTAGCTGCAGGAGATGTTTAGAGCTAAAAAAAATCGATCTTTTAGCATGTTGTTTGTTGTTAGCGGTAGCTACCTAAACGGATACTATTTGTCTAAATAACTCATAAACAACACCACAGATTTTCTTGAAGCCTACAGAACGTAATTACTTGGTGGTCATTTACAAACTGTGACCTGTATGAGATATTTGAGCTAAAATTCGATTTACGCGACCGTTTAGAAGACGTCAAAGCGAAACAATTTAAATCCTGCAGATTTGACCATTTCGTGAATTTATTAAGGAACGGTTAAGCTCAGGAACCCTTGTGCTATAATGTCAGCTATAATTTTTAGCAAACAAATACGGTAGTTGTTTTTACCGTGTTAATCTTGTAAAGTCCTTCCGTGCTCGCTCGCTTCTGTGGCAGACATTTTCAGCAGGGCAAATGAGGCGCTGACGCGTCGCGTAGCGGTGACGCATAATAGATGCAACATAAATAAAGGTGTGATCTGTTTATGGATTTTTCCAAATTATTTCCAATAATTGGACAAAGCGATCTATATAACGGAGCGACCTTTCAGGCGGAAAATACGGTAGTTTTAGACTAAGACCTTTTTTTTCTTCTTTTTTTAAGAAATAAGAGTTTGGTCAACTAATAATGGTTAACTAATTTGGTTAACTAATTTCCCTACGGGGACAAATAAAACTATCTATCTATCTATCTATCTATCTATCTATCTATATCTATCTATCTATCTATCTATCTATCTATCTATCTATCTATCTATCTATCTATCTATCTATCTATCTATCTATCTATCTATCTATCTATCTATCTATCTATCTATCTATCTATCTATCTATCTATCTATCTATCTATCTATCTATCTATCTATCTATCTATCTATCTATCTATCTATCTATCTATCTATCTATCTATCTATCTATCTATCTATCTATCTATCTATCTATCTATCTATCTATCTATCTATCTATCTATCTATCTATCTATCATAATAACAATAATAATAAAAAAAAACATTATCTGCAATCTTATGTGACTTTCCGAGATTAGGGATTGGATTTTTGGTCGATATGTTAAAACTTATTTGGCCGATAACTATACCAATACCGATTATTCCCGCCCCCAGACCTACTTACAGAGACTACATAGCTTTCTCTGCTGTGGAATTAAAATACTACACTATTCTGCATGGTCTTTGTCAGTTTGGCCTGCTACCAAATGCAGATGCCAAAAAGGGGCTGAAAATGATGTAACGCTTCAACTTTGATTATGTTTAATGTCAAATTTATTCATGACATTTACTCTCTCTAATGTAAGGACAACACTCGAACAGTCATACAAAAAATTTGCCTTTTATATCGGTGATTTATTTAGATGGAATTGCCAATGACCAATATTTAACTTTATTGCTAATATCGACAGATACTGATACCATGCCAGTAATATTGTGCATCCCTATCCGAGATATTTAGTAAATCATTTGTTTCTCGTGTTAGAAAAATAGATAACAGTTGCTCTTAACAGTGTAAATAAGTATAAATTAAATAAATGTACACATTTTATTAAGTACTTCGAGTTTTTCTTTTCCTCCCATCATCAAGGCTGTCATTTAGCCCCAGTTACTAATAATAATAATAATCCTAATACCTGTAATTTGTTTGTGAACTTGTGAACAACCTATTTTCCAGCAGATTAATTCCCAGTGTCAATATTAAAAATGGTTTGGTACAAGCACCACATAAAGTGGGAATATTTTCACTGAACATATTGCAAGAAACTACTTTTACTGAGTAGAGTTGATACTTTTTTCCCCATTAAATTATTCAAATAATTTGTCTTTGATCCAGTTTAAAATATTCCCGTCATTGAATAAAGGATGGGTTCTTGCATTTTGCTGACTGACCTCCACATATTTCACAGTCTTTCTCCTTATTTCCCTTCCAGCACTTACAAAATCCAGCAAATTTCCAAACGGCAGCGACCGAGCTGCTGGACTGGTGTGGCGACCCCCGAGCCTTCCAGCGCCCCTTCGAGCAAAGCCTGATG
Source organism: Garcialebias charrua (assembly GCA_038048925.1). Lineage (NCBI taxonomy): Eukaryota > Metazoa > Chordata > Actinopteri > Cyprinodontiformes > Rivulidae > Garcialebias > Garcialebias charrua. The sequence continues at coordinate 7,996 of JBBPBX010010333.1, forward strand.
GGATGCCTTACGGTGAGACTCTCTCTCTCTCTAGGTTCAAGGACGAGGAAAAGAGCCACTAAAACAACTGCTGCGTTGGCTTTTTCCACAACTCCCTCAGGGAGACAGGAGAGCTAATGTTTAGCTGCCTGATCTTTACTGGGGTCACTGAAAAATAAAAAATAAAGCACTTTCACTCAGGAGAAACTGCTCAGATTTATCCTCTTTTCAGTGACCTTATTAAGCGCTTGTGCTGTGGATCATGAATTTAGTTAAAAACATAAAAAAGTTTTATTTTAAATTGCAAAAATGGCCTCAAGCTTGAACGCAGTCTGTTGGCAGAAGGAAAGAAAAGCTATTGTCCCTAAATTACCCTTCAGTGCTCTGAACACAGGCTGCAGGTGTTTCACTCACCTGTCACCTGAGCTTTAAGAGACAGATAAAAGTCACATATGGTAGCTTTAGGTGAACTGTAGCTGAGAACATAAGAGATCTGTGCTCAAACACTGAAGTGAAAACTACTTTGAAATTTCCATTCAAGCGGCTGCTTCTGCTTTAATGTGCAGCAGCAGGTGACTTTTCCTCCACTGTGCCAATTCTGTTTGTTTCTTGTCATGAAAACATCTCTTGCTTTTTGTTCATGAGCTCTACTGAGCTGAGGATGAACTGCACCGGCAGGGAGGAAGAGAATCCAGTCAGATCCTCACCCTGTTGACTTCATGTGTGGACTTCAACGTTGGTATTTTGTATTTTCACACAGAATGTACATTTTCAGCAAAAGGTAAACTGTGTTGTCATCTAATAGCCAGTAGCTCATCAAACTGTGGTTATACAAAGAGCTAACAATAGGTACTGTAGATATGAAATGTTCTTAACGTTTCCCCCGAAAACCCACTTCTTACCCCATCATAAAAAAAGAAACAAGTGCTAAAATAATGTACTTTTATTTAATCTCATTGGAGATTATAGGAACTGCTTTGTACTTTTGTGTAGTTTTAGAAGAAAAAGTGATTTAAATCTAAACATTAATTAAGCCAGACGTGGGCAATGTATGGCCCAGGGGCCAAATGTGGCCCCTGGACCTTCTCCATGCGGCCCGCAACGTTCTTGATTGAAAAGAAAACAACTTCTAAATGAGCAAACCTACATTTTATCAACGAAAGAAAGTTTAAATTAAATGCCTTTGACAAATGCATGTCTTTTTAAGTCGTGCTGTGTTTCCAGACACCCTCACCCCCCTTCACACACAAACAATTCAATTCAATTAAAAAATACTCTACTGATCCCAAAGGGGAAATCATTGTTGTTGTAAGTCGTTCTCCTCATTTCATTAAGAGATGGGACGATCCGGGTCCAGTTTTTCTGCTGTCATGAGCCGTGTTTCTTGCTAGTTCCAGGATCTCAGTAGTCAGGCACTCGAGAACTGCCAGCAAGGAGACAGGAATGCATCTACGGCACCTCCTTTTTAACTCATTTGAGATTTGGGGCTGTAGCTGATACTGGCTGTCAGTGAGCAGGTTTTCAAATCCAGGTCCGGGGGCCTTTCTGGGTGGAGTTTGTATGTTCTCTCCGTGCATGCGTGGGTTTTCTCCGGGTACCCCAATTTCCTCCCACAGACCAAAAACATGCATGTTAGGCTGATTGGTAACTCTAAATTGTCTCTAGGTGTGAGTGAGAGAGTGAATGGTTGTTTGTCTCTATGTGTCCCTGTGATGGACTGTGACCTGTCCGGGGTGTACCCCACCCCTCGCACAGTGATTGCCGGGCATGGGTAATATATATATACAGTATATATATTATTATTATTATTTTTTTCCTCAATGTGGCCCTTCAATTGTTAAATGTTTTTATTTGGTCCTCTGGTAAAAAAAAATGTTGCCCACCCATGACTTAAGCCATACTGTATATACCCAATGATAAACCCTTTGTACATTCTAATAGTTTAGTTTACATTCAGTGCTGTATAAAATAGTGCACTTTAGTAAAACATTTTTTAAAAAAAATCCATGTGAGCTTTAAAGCTGCTCATCAAGGTCTGGGTGGATCTAATGTATAAGATGTACAGCACATGTTTACCTTATGGTGGCTAAACTCGCCACAGCTGCACTTTCTGTGTGCAATTAAAGTCCTTGAATTAGAACCACTTTTTGTAACTTCTTCCAGTGAAATTACAATTTAGCAAAACATCCTTCTCTAGTTTAGGTTCTAATTAGGTAGGCTAAAGTCATATTTTTCCTTTTTAACGGGGGAGATTCCTATAAATAAAGCTCAGATATACGTTGTGTGTTCTGGTGTCACGTCAGCACTATATTTACTGAGGGTAATGACATGGTGCAGGCAGCAGTGTTCAGCTGCAGGACTTGTCTTGAAGTGAGACAGCAGGATTGTGGCCACGGTAAAGCTTTGGTCCAAGTGTGTCCTAAAGGTCTGCATGACTCGGCTCTTTTTTTTTTGCTGATAATAGCTAAATCAAAGCAATGTGTGGCTCATAACAGTGATTTACATCGCCTCCTGCAGCACAGTGATGCCTTTCTTAATGTTTCCTCTCAGTGGGTCATCTCAGCTCGGGAGACCTCATTTTTTTAATCTCGCTGTCATCCGACTCATCTGGAACTTGTAAACTTGTTTCATGTCTATCATTTAGGTTGAAGTAGATCTTTGATGCTGCCAAAGGTCACTGCGGAAACACAGTAAAGCAAAATGTTGGGCCCTCAGATGGGTCAGAGAGGCGGCTTCTGTTCACAAGTTTGTCATAATAAAAAATTACCGTTTTGTGTAGCAATAAGCTACAAAATTTATTGTTTGTGTCAAATTTGGTCCATACGTTAACTCTACAACTCAGCTCAAGTCAAGATGGCCACCTCAAACCGATCTTGAAAACCACACGAATGGCTGTAACTTAGTCGAGCTTTAAGCATTTACAGCAGGAGTCATCCTGTTAGTCTGTTAGCAAAATATGTCATGAACCATTGGACATATTTAAATGAAGTTCTCAGAAAATAATTATTGGATGTTCAACAACAACAACTATATTTTAGAATCAGACCGTATTTTTCGGCCTATAAGTTGCATTTTTTGTTTTGTTGTTGTTGTTGCATAATTTCAAAGCGCTGCGACTTATACAGAATCAACAAATTCACGGATTTCCCCCCATATTTATAAAAACCCGTTTTTGGCTGAGATATGACCGTTTTCATTCATTCTGACTGAAAATATTGAACACTACCATTTTCAGCTGCTAGATGACACTTGAGTAGTATGGCATGTCGTTGTGTCATGTAATAGGTAAAAGTGGCTATTAATGACACAATCAGCTTGCCACAGACTGCCGTCTTTATCCAGCTTGCGTGGAGCAACCGTCAAATCAGCTTATTTCGCTGCGCCACCCAGGCGAAATGCTGCTAATTTGACCATTGAAGTGCATTTAATAAGGAAAAGTTAGACTGATACACACCTTTACTATAATTTCGAGCAAACAAATCATTGTTTTTAGGTGTTAATCTTGTTAAATTCTTGTTAAAGTTCTCCTTTGCACACTCCTGCGGCCGCCATTTGGCACCCAGTCGATTATTGGCACAACACTGGCCCACATTTCTGGGTTGTTAGCGGTGATGCATAACAAACACGACACATCAGCAGTGACGCATAATAGATGTGACGTAAACGGTGAAGCAACATATTTATGGATTTTTCCACTTTATTATACATATTTGGACTGATGCGACTTATAGGGCGGTGCGACGTGTACAATGGAAAGTACGGTACTCAACATTAGCCAACACAAAAAGGGCTATAATTCAGTCAATTTAATGGATATTGAGAAAAATGCTGTGTTAGAAGCTGAAAATCATCCCCAACACATTACGCATGAATTATGTTACTTTTAAGGTTTGACCAAAATGGGTATAACTAGTTTTTCAGCAGAACGCAGCAGGTGATATCAAACCCTGGCTGTTATTAGCTGATAATAACAAGAACAAAATTCTTTATTTACACTAGATTTATAAAAAAAAGTCTATTTTTCCATATTAGAAATGCTTTGACTAACTTATCTGTACCTAATAATGCAAAGTAAAATGATAATTGTTGCAGCATTGTTGCCATCGTCTTGACTCAGTGCTGCATGCTTGTCCGTATGTTCAGGTGGTCAGCCGTGTAGCAGCTCAGCAGGGCTACGACTTGGACCTGGGCTACCGGCTCCTGGCTGTTTGCGCTGCCAACAGAGACAAGTTCACTCCAAAATCAGCAGGTAAGGCCAGAGTTTTCTCAACCGCCGCTTCAGGCCATCTGGCCATGCTGGCCTGCTCGGGCTCAAAGTTTCTATCTGCATTCTTGGCAGCGTTTTTAGGACTCCCAACCATGGCTGCTAGAATGTAGGTACTCTAAGAAAAATACAGTCTTGTTTGTTTTAGGAAAGTGATTTATTTGTTACATGGAACACAAACTTGTCATCAGTGGTGAGGACTTCCTGTGGTGACTTTCTGCTCACAGTGATGGATTGTCGATAAAGATGTGGATTTATGTTTTTGAAGTTGAGGGGAAAGCACACTGTAGCACCGTGGAGATGAAGACATACGGCCTGTCAGCAGCTCAGACGATAACAGAAATATTTTGTGATCTTTTACAGTCTGTGATTTGTGGTTTCCACCTGTCTCGAGTTATGAGAAAACCTGGGCTTTCCGATTGCTCCGGAGTGTTGGGCCCTCCCGCTGAACCTGAAAGTCAGAGTCACATATTGGTTGAATTTTCACTCGCGCGTGATGTTTTTCATGACTTTGTGTGAGGATTTAGATGACATCTTTGTTACTTTCAATATTTTTTATGTTTTTTCTGGTGTTTGTGTGTGTCTCAAGAACCACTGAATGGATTTTAAAGAGGAACTAAACTCAAAATTAACTTTTTTTAGCTGATAAACCCTCTAGAATGTGTCTAAAATGTTGTATTGCACTATGTCTGTGTTAATTTTCATATACCGTATTCGTCGGTGTAAAATACGCTCCTGTGTATAATACGCTTTGTCCAATTATTGGAAATAAACCAGAAAAAAAACGTACATAATACGCTTCAGTGTTTAATACGCATCTATTATGCGTCACCGCTACGCGACGCGTCAGCGCCTCATTTGCCCTGCTTAAAATGGCGGCCACAGAAGCGGGCGAGCACCGAAGGAATTTACAACAAAACACGGTAAAAACTATTATTTCTTTGCGAGAAAAAATATATTTCTTAGCTGACTTTATAGCAAACGGGCTCCTGAGCTTAACAAAACTAACGAAATGTTCAAATCAGCTGGATTAAAAAAATTAGTTCGCCGATTATTTGTATGCAGGCGGGTCGGACCGGACGCTTTCTTTCTTTAAATTTAGCTAAATAAACGCTTAAAATATATATTTCTTAGCTGACTTTATAGCAAACGGGCTCCTGAGCTTAACCAAACTAACGAAATGTTCAAATCAGCTGGATTTAAAAATCTGCGGTGTGGTTTATGAGTTATCTTGCTAACAAAAACAGCGAACCTCACAGCTAAATGCAGCTACATCCAGAGCAGGGGGCGGGCAGCGACAGAGTCAGTCCGACCAGAGGAGGCTTTTTTCGGACACATGAGCTAGAAACGGTCTGGAAGTGTCTCCCTAGCGGACAAAAGTGGTACTGCACCATTTTTTGCCCAAAATGAAAAACAGCGATATCAGAGCGAAAAATGGGTCTAAAAATATGGGGAAAAATCCATAGATAATACGCTTTGGTGTATAATACGCAGGACATTCAAATGAGCAAAAAACTGTGTATTATACACAGACGAATACGGTATTTGTGCGTATCAGTTTAAATCGGCAATATTTGGTCTAAAAACGTGTTTACGGTAATCCTATGGGTTGAACAGAGGAATTGCACCTTAATTTTCTTATTGGTATAGGATTCTCACTGTGACGTGTTTTCTCACTCTGTCGTCACGAAAGTGGTTCAAGCAGAGCCAATCCCCTGCAGAGATGAGAAGGTCCTCGCTCCAGTTCATACCTTATATGGAAGTGGCACATTGCACGCATATTATTGTTTTTGGAATGGCACTAGTTATTAGTATATTTCAACTTATTTATTTTAAGAATACTTTTCACGTCATCGAAACTATTTGGTTGTATTTGTTTTCTTATTGTACGATGGACGAGTGATACATGAATGCCAAGTTGGGGCAGTAGTGGTGGTGCAGGTTTGGGAACCGGAAGACCCAGGTTCGATCCCCGGTCACGGAATACCTTGTGGTATTATTTTCATTTTTTTTTAGGCCTTTTGTTTTGGATAGATTGGGTGAGAATAGATAAATACATCTACATACCGGTAATTATTCTTTGTTGTTGCTTGCTGTAAGTTGTTTGCTAGAGTTTTAGTTTGTTGCTAGAGGGGGTGTGAACGCAGCACAACCACCCACCTCCTCCCCTCCTTGTCTCTCGACACTCCCATTTTCATGAGGATTTTGAATCTGGTCTGGGGGCGGGGCTACCATTTCACAGTGGGTTGAGTGCCTCTTTAATATAACTTTTAGAAAAGTATCATTGAATTATTAAACATCTACAACTGATTACCTTTTTGGAGTTAACCCAAGATGGAGTCAAGATGGCTCCCACTGCAAACTGACCTGAAAAACCTATAAGCAGCTATAACTCAGTCCATTTTACTAATGCTGGCTTAAATGTGGCGTGGCAGTAGCTGAGACTGATCTCCAGCACATTTTTTGAGCTAACAGACTGTGTAAAATCTTTAATTAACACTAAAACTGCAATAAATTGGCAAATCTCACTGATTTGGAGATAAAATTTGGAATGGAGGCAACTGAAAGTCGCTCCCAACACATCCCACTATCACATGGGATTGTGCATAACTTTGTTTTTCAAAACATCAAAGTTTGTGCTCAATAATCCAGGTAACAAATCCAACAAAGTTCAGTCACGTCATCTAGACGTTTTAAAAAAAAAATTTTTTTTAGGCGTTTCGTCCTTCATCCAAAGGACTTCATCACTGTTCAACTTCATCACTGTGTTTATGGAAGTCCTTTGGAAGAAGGACGAAACGTCTCAACAACAAAAAAAGAAACCATCCAGATGACCTGGCTGAACTTTTACCTGGATTACTGAGCATCAACTTTGATGTTTTCAACCACTTTAGCCATGGCTGCTTCAGAGGAGTTGACGGGGAAGAAGGCGGGCCCCAAAAACCATCTTACCACAGGAAATTGGTTGGTCCACCATGGGAGTGTGCTGCTTGTGGGACTGAGTTTGTTTGTGGCTCCTCGGATTGATGAAGTCCTTTGGATGAAGGATGAAACGCCTCAACAAAAACATAAATCGTCCAGATGACCCTGACTGAACTTTGTTGGATTTATTTTTCTAGCTTTCATGAAAATGGCTACAACTCTTGTTTGAGTTTAAAACTCTGACATAAAAGTTGGCCTTTGATTTCAATAATTCAGAAATGATATTCTGCCTGAAATTAACACAGAGAGCCAAAAAGTTCTTATTCTGGTTTTATGCTGAATCAAAGCTCAAAACTTTTGTGAGCTTAAAATAAGCTGCCTGTTGAATCTCCTTCTGAATAATTCCTGTGCAACGGTAGTTATTTGAAAAGCTGAAAGTAGTATTGTGCAAACAGTATCCCATAGTTAATTATGTAGCAGCGTACACCTGAATATTAAGAGAGAATATGGTGAAAAATGCAGATGATATTTCCAGACTTTTTCCAAGAAGTTTGAGCACAGAGGCCCCTGTGGACGAGGACTTTAAACTGTAGAAGAAGTCCTCTCTCTCCGGGGGAGGCGGCTCTTAGAGGATGCTCCCACAGGGCCCCACGGGCAGGACCTGCTCCCCGGACATCCAGCTTGGCTGTTGCTGAGCGACGGAGGAGGGGAGCAAGTCACATGATGAGGCGAGAATGGTAGGAACAGGCCAGCCATCCAACGCTGGAGATAGATGAGCAGAAGAGACTACAGGTAGTCCCCGATTTACAAGCGAGTTCCGTACCTACGGGCCATTCGTAAGTCGAAAATTCGTAAGTAGGATCACAAAAAAAAAGTATTATTATTATTTATTTATTTTTTATAAATGAATACATGTACAGTACTGTACAGTCACCAAGCACTTAGCCTATCCTAACACAGTTTTTAAAGATGAAGGAGTGAGTTGAATTGTCTCACAATTGTTGAGACAATTCAACTCACTCCTTCATCTTTAAAAACTTTAAAAACACCAAGCACTGAAGCTAGATTTATACTCGACGCGTCGCGCAGCGCGCAAGGGTGCGCTCGCCAAAAGTGACGCAATATCGCAGTCCCCGCCCCTGCGCGTAGGCCCCGCGCGTCGTCTTGGCGCGTGTCGCGCACCTCTGAATTTTTGAAACTCCGCAAGCCTAGTGCGCGCGCCGTTGACTTTTGCCGTTGACGCCGTGAACTGGGCTCAAAAAACAGCACTTTGCCATGCGCCACCGTGCGTCAACTATAAACAAAGCGGCAAAACTCTAAACGCATGGAGCCTCACGGCTCAGTGCGCGCATAGCGCGCACGCTCCAGCCTGCGGACCAAGTATAACCAGGCCTTTAGCCTATCCTAACTAGGGATGGGAATTGATCAGAAATTATCAATATCAATTCCTTTATCGATGTCATTTATTGATTCAATTCCTTATCAATTCTGTTATCAATTCTCATTTGGGTAATAAAATATAGTAAACCATTTGTGTTCATAAAGAATTTAATGATCTGATTAATGATTTGGTTCACATGGAAAGAGAGGACAGCCTCAACATTGAAGTTCACAGAAAACCAACCCACACAGACCAGTATCTCCTGTTTGACTCTCACCATCCACTGGAACACAAACTTTCTGTCATCAGAACCTTACAGCACCGGGCCGATCACATCCCCACGAAGACAGAAGGGAAGAAAAAGGAACAGAAACACATTGAAAAATCTCTCCAAACATGTGGATATCCTAACTGGGCCTTTGTCAAGTCAGCGAGGAAATTTCCAAAACACAATAAGGAACAGAAAAAGGAGAACAGACGAAAAAACATTGTCATCCCTTATGTTGCTGGACTATCAGAGAATTTCAGAAGGATTCTCAACAAACACAACATCCCAGTACATTTCAAACCCAGCAGGACTCTCAGACAGAGGCTGGTCCACCCGAAGGACAAAACACCTACACACAAACAGAGTGGTGTAGTGTATGCAGTCCAGTGCAGCGAGGACTGTCCAGACTTATACATTGGGGAAACTAAACAGCCAATCCACAGAAGAATGTCTCAACACAGGAGAGCAACCTCCTCTGGTCAAAACTCAGCTGTTCACCTCCACCTCACAGACAAGGGACACTCTTTTGAGGACCAAAATGTACATATTTTGGACCGAGAGCACAGGTGGTTTGAGCGAGGTGTGAAGGAGGCGATTTATGTAAAAAGAGAGAAACCATCGTTAAACAGAGGAGGAGGTCTAAGATTTCAACTTTCTAAAACTTATCCACAATATTCCTGAAGGTGGCACTGTATTTGCGATTATGGGACTTACTTCCGTTTTGACCCCGGAAGTAGAATTTCTGCATTGGCTCCTCGTTGTTTACTTGTTTATCTGTGCGCATCGTAGAAGTTCTGTTAAAGTTCTGTTTTCTGTTATTTTGAGCTAAAATTGTCATGAAGATGTCTTGTGGAGCTCGGGTACCTGTTGCGCTGTTCGTGGCTGTAAGAATAATCAGACGAAGCTGAATTTGTGGCTGCAACTAGTGTGTGTTGAACAGGCTCCGAAAACAAAAACCTGCATCCTTCTTTGTGGCTGGGCTACGAGAAACCACCTGAAAAAAGACTCTGTATCCTCCAGAGGAACGAGAACACCAGGTATGATTTAAGAGACAGCTTTTAGTTTAATGATTTTATGTAGTCAGTGATTAAATGATACTAATATTTTCGTGCATAACTGGCAAATAAACACACGCACCTATATACTGTATGTATGCTGTCTGTGTATATTTATTTATACTGTATATATAATATAGGTGTCTGTTGTGTTTATTTATATATATATATAATATAGGTGTGTGTGTGTGTGCGTGGGTTTCTTTTATATATAATCTAGGTGTGTTTGTGTGTGTTCATAAATGAACCCTAATGTTTGTATACTGTACTTTTCTTTTCCTCCTTTCTGTTATATTTCTGCATAAGGTGAGTTCCAGGGATGGTGGATGATGCTCCAGTTGGTCCAGGGATGGATGGATGAAGCTCCAGTTGGTCCAGGGATGGATGACACTCCAGTTGGTCCAGGGATGGATGAAGCTCCAGTTGGTCCAGGGATGGATGAAGCTCCAGTTGGTCCAGGGGATGGATGAAGCTCCAGTTGGTCCAGGGATGGATGACACTCCAGTTGGTCCAGGGATGGATGACGCTCCAGTTGGTCCAGGGATGGATGACGCTCCAGTTGGTCCAGGGATGGATGACACTCCAGTTGGTCCAGGGATGGATGACGCTCCAGTTGGTCCAGGGATGGATGACACTCCAGTTGGTCCAGAAGTTTGTGTGCAGTTATGTACCACAGCAACAAATGAGTGAAAATATAATTTCTATAAATAAATCTGCGTTTGAAGTACATTTGGTGTTGCTGTGTTTCACCTTCTTTATTTCAATAAGATACGTTGTTTAATGTCTAATGAGAAGTTCTACTGCAAATAAAAAAACTAGATGTGATTGTTTTTTTGGCAACTTACCAGTTTAGTTTTTTATTGACAAGTACAAAACTTAAAAACATGCACGTTGCTGTGGTTCCTCCTCCAGGAGGAGATTGATAAGAATAAAAGCTATAATTATAAATTTTAGGCTGATTGTTAACTCTAAATTGACTCTGGGTGTGAGTGAGACAGGTCCCTCTTGTAAATGAGTCCCCGTGGCTCAACGAGGCAAGCCTGTATAAATAAAGGTTGAATGAATGAATGAATAAACTAAAAACATTTGAAACTGAATACAATATGAGAACTGTGGGTGATTTGATGTCTTTTAATGAAAATGATTGGCTGCAGAATAAATACCAGAATAAATACCAGGTCAAATACACTCTTCAACAAGAAATGATGGGCAGTTTCTGATTTTAAACAAACTGGAACAGATTCCTAATCATGTGGGACCACTGGACGACCACTGGACGACTGGAGCAAGCAGCAAACCCCTCCGGAATCCAAGACGATGGAACTTGGCCCTTCACTCGTCTGTACCTTAAAAAAAGAATAAAACTGTCATGTTTGCATCACAAAGTCTAAAATAAGACCAAGTTTGCTACTCAAAGTAGAAAGAATAAATACAGTTGCTCCTACATTTTTTACTCATTCACAAAGATATACTGTAATGTTCAATTTTATATTGATTTCAGTAATTTTATCTTAGATTTACTTTAATATTTTTGAATTATTGTGCCAGGTGCTTGTGTCATTACTTGTTCTTCTGCTCCTGCGTCTCAGAGTAAGTGTGTCTGTCAACTTCAGCGTGGGAGACCAGTCTGTGACTTGTGTGCAGGCCTTCCTGAAAATATAAATATTTCAATAGAACAAATGTAGTAATAACCAAAAGATGAGCTTGTGTTATGGAATATTTTCTGTACAAACAGCATCCCACTGCTTTATTCACATGAGAGTAACAGGGACCTACAATCAAAACAGTACTACAGTACAGTATGTATGTGCAGTATGTATGTATATACTGTATATATAGTGTGCATACAGTATACACATACACACAGCATATGTAAATGTATTACACACACATGTAGTTATATTATTTATCCACAGATTTGTTTAGTAAATACTTTAACAGATGCTAACGCTACATGCTAAGCTAACCACAGCTAGTAGACAATGCTAAATCATGAAGAAAAAAAACAACAGCTCCAACACAGAGAAAATTATACTCTCACATTGTTCTGAAATTGTTTCACAAAATGATTTATGTAGAATATTTTGTTTACCGGAGAAAACGTGATCTGAACACGACGTCTTCGGGAGCAGATCAGGCAGAGGAGGTGCAGCTGTCAGCTCCTCCGATGGAGATAAATCCTTCACGTTTACTTATTTTTGGGATGAAGTGAAAACTGCACTTTGAACAAACGTCTACCCGACAGCAACACCCACTAACCCAACACGAAGTAACCATTGCAATTAATTAGAAATAAACAAAACAAAAAAACAAAAGTGAAAAATACAGCCAGTAGACTGGGCTTTAACTGCTGCTCTCACTTCAGGCGGAAGTCGTTCCCATAATTCGCGCAAGGCATCATGGGGCGTAGGAATATTGTGGATAGTGCAGCCCTGGATTTGGTCCCCAGGCGTCTCACACCTGATGAGAACAGAGGAGCTTTGTTTGTGAATTAGACCAACAAAGACTTTGACAGGTCCCTGTTATCAATGTGTGAAGTGTGGTTTTTGTCAATTTACATACAGTAGGGTGTGTGTGTGTTTTCTGTAAGCTCTGCTTTCACACACAGAACTTTGAATGGGTCACAGCCACGTGTTATCCCAAGTATGTGTGTGTGTTAGCTTCCAATTTACCTAGTTTGGTGTGCACCAGTGGCCCAGCTTTGCTTATAACTTCTCTCTCCCTCTCACAGTCTCCAATTGAGAAAGCTTATCGGATGATGAGCGAAACGTCTTGTTTGTTACAAATAAAGTCCAGTTGTTCTGTATTGAACGCCTTTTTTGAATTTAATGATCTTTCACCAAAACCAAAAATATACGTAGTATTCCTATTTGATGAAGTTTTATTGTTTATTAGGAATTTCCTAATAAACAATAAAACTTAATCAAAACAAACTAGCAATTTTTGTTCAGAAAAATTAACATATCTGCTTTCTCAGGAAGGATACGGGATCTTTCAGGACTGATCGTATCCCCAGCTGTGGAGAACACCCTCTCAAATGGGGTGGAGGATGCTTGTACACAGAGATAATTCTCAGCAAAAGATGATAATAGGGGCAGTGTGTCCTTCATCCACCACCAGAGGGTTGGGCTGTCCTTTGTTGGAATTGCTGTTAGGCTTCTGTACAGTTGTATTTCACGATCCAGTCTCTGCCAATCTGCAATATGAACAAAACAAACATTTATTAATTGCTTTATTTATTCTAATTTTGTCTTTTCCCCACCAAGCATTGCATACTTGTCATTTTCCATGGGCTTTCTTAGCCGTGGGTCTACAGCTGCAGCTTGGATCGCAGGAAACTGTTCACAGAACCTCTCAATCATAAAAAACAGAGAGTTCCATCTTGTCCTCACATCCAATACCAGCATGTGCTGGGGCAACTCTGAAAGGCACACACATGAGGATTAGTTTAAATTACTTTAGCTGACTTTGATAAAAATATTTAAAATGCATTCTTACTGAGGAGTTGTTGCTTCTCTTTGAGGACCACTTTTGCCATGTGAGACCTCTTCATCCACACGACCACCGAACGAATTCTTGCTGCCCAGTTGGAAACTGAACTGCTGTTGTACAGCTTCTCCCTGCTTCCATGAAAGGAGAAGCTAACGTTGGTGTGCTAGCAGCACCACTCGTGCTAACACTACTAGCCTCTGACCCAGCCAGACTCCGGCAATCCTCGTCAACTAAATGTTATTACAGGAGAGGGAGATTATTTATAAAATACAGTGGAAGCAGTATAGCTAAAAGGTAACAAGTGAAAGAATTTGACGTTACCTGCTGTAACATTTACAACGGAGGTGGACGCTTTCTCTCCACTTCCTTCTCCTCCAAGCAGCGTGTTAAAAACGGTACATTTCTTCAAAATCAGCGCATGCTGAGTGGCCAAATGCTTCTGCATGTTCGACGTATTTCCTCCCTTTATCGTAATGGACGCGTTGCATGCGTTACAAGTAGCCCTGGTCTCATCTTTTTTCGTGAAATGAAGCCAAACGCTTGAGCGCTTCCTCCGCGACGCCATTTTGAACACCATAGATATCATATATATAGACACCACCACCACTCGGGCGCGCGCATGTCTGTGATGTCAGCGCTTAAATACGTCACCACCATGAGTCTGCAGAACCGATAAGCTGAATCGTTAAGACATGCAACCTACAATTCCATGGAATTGGACTATTAAGAACCGGTTCTCTAACAGAACCGGTTCTCGGTTCCCATCCCTAATCCTAACACAGTTAAGGAGTGAGTTGAATTGTCTCCCTCCTCCCCAACAGGCTCCATTTACATAAAGGGAGCTACTTTCACTTTCACTTTATGTGAAAGGGAGACAATTCAACTCACTCCTTCATCTTTAAAAACTGTGTTAGGATAGGCTAAGTGATTGGTGACTGTACAGTACTGTACTGTACATGTATTCATTTATAAAAATAAATATTTTTTTTAATTAATTTTTTTATGAGATGCGTATTCGTAAGTCCGGAACCTCGTATGTCGATGTGCTCGTAAGTCGGGGACTACCTGTATTTGAAGCCTCTCGATTCTTTGTTTAACACAGGGGTTCTCGAACCTTTTGGGTTCAGGGACCCCTTACAGGGGAGAAAAACTTTCAGGACCCCCTCATAACCCTCATGTTTATTAAATGATTTTCTTCAATTTGTGTCTTTAATGCAATGGAAATATTTGTGTAACATAAATACTTAAGACATGTTCTTTAATAGTGTTAATACAATTTTTATACTTAGACAAGGGGTATATTTTCATTCAAGACACAATTAACAAAATTTTTAATTTAAACTTCCAAAAATGACAGTTTTGAGAAAATTAACAGCATTAAAAAAAAACTATAAAACTTTACCCATTCACATAATGAACAAAAAAAAAGTATTGCCACTTCAAATTACTACAGAAAACTTTTACATAAAACTGAACAGAATCATAACAGCAGTAGTCATACCAAATAACAGGGTTTAATTTGTAAACCGATTGATGCTGGAATGCAAATAGCGGGTGGGGCGGGGGTTCTGGTGGTCCTCCCCCAGAAATTTTTGAATAAAGTAGATGCTATTTCCTGCATTTTGGTGTATTTTAACAGGTTGTTAAACACCTATGCGCTTGTAAAGAATAAAATATATACTGTATATATATATATTTTTTTTTTTTATTGCGAACCCCCAAGCACCATCTCGCGGACCTCCGGGGGTCCGGGGACCCCACTTTGAGAACCACTGGTTTAACGGATTGTTTAGTCCAGGAGTTTCTTCTAACTGCTCAGTCTCATTCTACTTTTTAAAATGGGGTAAAAAAAAAAAAAAAAGTAAAGACAAACCACTTGGCGGTGTACTCAGACAACCTCAGGTCAATGGATAGAGCCATTAAGAAACTTTGTGTTTCAGCCCTGACTTGTCTTGACTATGACACAGTGTGATCAGGCCACTACATTTCTGTTGTCATCCCAGAACCTCTCAACGTTTGAGCTGAGGAGAAGGCAGAGGAGGAAATCAATGTTCACAGTCAGCTTAGAGCTGAAATGGGTTGTAGCTTTGACAAATTGATTAATCATGGAATGCCTCCAACAATTTGAAGGAATTAACTTTTTCCTCTTTAGATGTAAGAACAAGCTTCAAAGGGCAAAATTTAAAACAGCATTAAAGCTTTGTTATCACCACCTATTGATTTTATCAGCTGGCATATGTAAAAAGTTAAGCCAAGTTGTAAACGGAATCCCTTCTTGTTTGTTTGGAATTGAAAAGCATATTGTGATACAGGCTTTGTCCATACAGGCATGGAGTTTTGTGAATATGTCAATGGTTTCATCCTCATGCCTGTACCAAAACAGTGTTTTTGGAGCCCCTCAACTGTACTTTTTGCAAACTAGGTTTCAAAGTAAGAAAATCCTTAAATGCCACTGTTGCATTCTAATGTGCACAACCTAAACTTAGCCCTAAAATGGTGATGTCATAGTTACACCTTTTAATAAACTTTTTTTTGAAGTGTCAACAATTCAAACATTGCAGAAAAAAAAAATACTGTACTGTATATTGAATATTAGGCCTGTCACTGTCACGATAACAAATTTTGTTGGGTGATTAATTGTCTCAGAAATTATTGCAATAAACGGTAATATTGTTTGAAATGTAACAATAATTAATTGTCCAATTTTAGAAGAAATGTTGATTTGTTTGGAGTTTAGTATCTTTTTTGACCATCGGATGGTAGTATAAGACAATTTGAACCAAAGGATGGATAGTAGAGCAGTGTGTCTCTTTAAGAAATATGGGAGGGAGGGCCCTTGACGTGACATGGGCTGACATGGTGGACGCTCTGTGATTTAAGCACAAAGCTTTTAATTTAAAAAATCAGTAAACAAGTTCTCAGCTTCATTTTGCAGAGAAAAACAATGTTTACACGAAGGCACAGGTTTCAACTGTGAATTTTGGAGCTCGACAAGACGGACATTTATTCCTGAGAACGGCCTGTTAGCTTAGCTCGTAGCTTACCGGTAGCTTCTCAGCTTAGCTGCTTTTAACGGCCCAAAAACACGATTTTGGATGGTTGAAATGGATTTTAAAGAGAAAAGAGAAAGGGAGGGGTCAGTGAAGAGCACCGGAGTTGAGCCATGTTTTCAGTAGAAAGACAAAGATAAGAAGAAACCGGTAAACGAAAATGAGGTCGATAATTTTCATTCAACATGCGATTAATTGATTAATTGATTTATTGTTTATTGCGACAGGCCTATTAAATACATATGAAAAATGTGGGTAAAGGAACTAGTTTTCAAGATTAAAACTTGTATATAATTTACTGATCCATTGCTTGGTGAACACTCTTGTATGAAAGGGTCCAATGTTTCGGTGGATTTGGACTTGCACGACTCCCGGTCAACAGTCTTTTGTGACACATGGTAGAAGTTCCACTTCATCATCGGTTCACAAAAAGGATTTGGTTTTCCTCTTGTGTTTGCCATCCTTGTCTATTTGTTCTCCACTCTGAACACTTGCCGCTCACAGGCCGGCTCGTCTCAAGTCCCTTTCGAGACACAAACCAGAAGTACGTATCTGGTTCACACATCGGAAGTATGCAAATACAAAGATACATTTTTTTAAATAGTCTATTCTGTTCAATTTTAGCTTGTGTTTATTGTATTCATCACCCACATTTTTTTATTTCTTTTTTTACAGCTTTCTCAATTATGTATTAGGTATGATTTTTCATTTAATTACAAAGGGTTTGACTGAGAGAGCATAACAGGAACAAATATTCTGTGTTTTCTTTCATGTGCAATAGTTATTTAATTACATTACTGATTCAGACAGGAACATCCTGAAGAAATAGGTTGTGTGTACATATTCATATAATAAGTTGTTTTATCTAGAAAGTCTACATAACACTGTATGAGAAGAAGCAATGATGAACTCATATAGGTTAATATACCTTTAATCTATGTCTGTTTTTGAGCATACTGTAGTTGTTTTGAATGCATCAATTGAAATGAAGTGCACACACTAAATACAGTATTTCTGTGCATGCTTCAAGTCAAAGAGGCCGTGGCTCCTGCAGTCGGGTACCTGTACAGTACTTCCTTTACGTTTACATTTGGAGCCTCTGCTGCTCATCTTCCTTACAGTTTCTGTTTTGTTTTTTGGCTGCACTACTGCGCCTCTTTCAGGCCTGGCATAGTTACGTTAGCATGAAAACATTTCTAGAAACAATGCCATGTGAAGTTCTGGACACATTTTTTTCTTTTTATGTCTAATGCAACTGGAAATAATATTGTTCCTAATGTCTTAAATCTTTTGTTGTTGGGAAAGGTCTACTTCACTTGCTCTCTCTTGCTAAAAAAAAAAAGACTTACCGTAATTGCCGGTGTATAAACCGCTACTTTTTACTCAACTTTAGATTAATAATAATAATAATGTCATATTTTTGTCATCTATGCATGTTTCCACACAAGACGAAATTTGACTCTGCATTTAACCCAATCACCACCAGGTGGCAGCGGGCAGCTATGGAAAGCGCGCCAGGGAGCAGTAGTGATTAGATGTGCTACACGGCTTATACAATGAAGCAGCTAATTTTTTAATATATTTTTTAATAATTTAAATAATTTATATTTTATTTTGACAGGCTTCCTACTTCATATAGCTACCCAGCACCCAACCCTTCTTGGTGATGGCTTTTGTGACACTCTAGCCGTTTTCGCATTGGCCAGCCCTCAGTGGCCCGGGGCTCCCCTGGGTGTCTCTGGGCCACCCGCGTTCATTACGCATTTGCCGCAAAGCCGCCTTGAAGTGGGTGGGCAGTTCTCTGGAAGTGGGTGGGGTGGTCTCTTCACGTGGGTGGAGTGTTCGTGTTTTAAGAGAGGAGACTCGGCAAAAAAAAAATTGTTAGCTGGATATATATATATTAGTGTTTCTGCGTTTAATTTTTGTTAATAACTGATCACAAATCAGCTTATGTTACAACGTAAATAACACGAAGCGCACACCCATTTCCGCCTTTCAGCGCGACCTGAATGTCATTAAACAGCATTAAACAATAACTAATATTGTCTAACTGTTGCGCGCAGCCAGGGTTTTAAAATATAACGAATAATCTCTAACTTTTACGTGCAGCTAAAATGTCAGGAGGAGTGATTGCTATATGAGCAAGTTGGACACCTGAAAATTCAGTCCGGAGTATAGCTCAAAGCGTAAAGCACTGCTCTTTTGACCGGGAGAAGTGGGTTCGCTTCCAGCCTGTGACAAAGTTATTTTACTTTTTTTTTCTCTTTATTCACATTTTCTTTTAAATAAAAAGGAGTTTGTTAACCAAACAAACTCCTTTTTATTTAAAAGAAAATGTGAATAAAGAAAAAAAAAAGTAAAATAACTTTGTCACAGGCTGGAAGCGAACCCACTTCTCCCGGTCAAAAGAGCAGTGCTTTACGCTTTGAGCTATACTCCGGACTGAATTTTTAGGTGTCCAACTTGCTCATATAGCAATCACTCCTCCTGACATTTTAGCTGCACGTAAAAGTTAGAGATTATTCGTTATATTTTAAAACCCTGGCTGCGCGCAACAGTTAGACAATATTAGTTATTGTTTAATGCTGTTTAATGACATTCAGGTCGCGCTGAAAGGCGGAAATGGGTGTGCGCTTCGTGTTATTTACGTTGTAACATAAGCTGATTTGTGATCAGTTATTAACAAAAATTAAACGCAGAAACACTAATTCAGCTAACAATTGTTTTAGGGGTTTCTCGTTTCTGTAGTTAAATTTGAATGAAATTCAACCCTCGCGCTGAGGTTGTTTGAATGAGTCCCGCCCCTGCTGCAAACAACGAATCAAATGAGAGCTGAAACTAGCCCTGTCGGGCTCGGCCCGATAAGAACCACGGTGAAGATGGTTCCAGAACAAGGGTGGATCCCGGGCGGAAAAGGTAAATGCGAAGACGCCGAACCCGGGTTAGAAGCTGGGAGTGCCGGGGAGGGCCGGCCAATGCGAAAACGGCTACAGAGTGAAGTGATTCTACCTTGCCTCAAGTAATCACATGTACCAAACGTCTTGCTCATGGTTTCAGTTTTCCGACTCATAACTCCACCCACTCTGTCATTATTTGACCAGAAGTCCAACCTTAATGACCAATGAAGTACTGTCATTGAGTTATGAGGACCCATCCCCCAAGATAGATGTGTATTAATTACTTCAGATCAGTTACCATTTTTTGCGCCTCATGCACAGATCTGTTCAGCGATAACGTAAAATGCACATATAATTTCGTATGATGCAGCTTTTAAGATATAAGTGATCGATCTGGCCGTCGAAGAAGGAAACCGCTGCCGAGAGCGAGAGGGAGGCGGTGTGTGATGACGTTTTTCTGAGCCTCTACAACTCTGACACTGAAGAAGTTCTACAACAAGAACTGCACATAATGCCAGGAGCTGGGTACAGATTCTGATAATGAATGGTGGATGCCCGCGGCTTAAATACCAGTGCGTCTTATTTGTACAAAATTATGTTTTATCTTAAATTTAGTATGCGCGGCTTACCGCCAGGTGCATTCTATAGCCCGGCAATTACAGTAATAACATTCACAACTCTACTAGCCAGAAGGCTAATGCTGCTAAACTGGAAATTTGCAGCTAATCTTACTTATTCAAGATGAATAAGAGAGCTTCTTTATTTTCCTATTTTCTTTGGCCATTATGGCTGAATCTTTTGAAATAACATGAAGTTCATTTCTTTCCCACATTACCAGTATAAAATG
The DNA here is from genome assembly GCA_038048925.1 of Garcialebias charrua. Classification (NCBI taxonomy): domain Eukaryota; kingdom Metazoa; phylum Chordata; class Actinopteri; order Cyprinodontiformes; family Rivulidae; genus Garcialebias; species Garcialebias charrua. The sequence goes on from JBBPBX010010333.1 coordinate 28,151, forward strand.
ACTGCTCAGTTTGAATTGACCACAACAGTAGCCGTGTTTCCATCTTTTTTCAATTCGAATTTTGAGAGAATTTTTGAAAATTCGCAAAAATGTAAATAAAAATTAATGCGAATCAGAAGTGTTTCCATCAACTGGCTTGAAGCGAATCCACCAGGCCACGCAAAGCGGCATTACGTCAGACGTCAGCGTTACGCACGTCTACAGTAAACAGGAAGTAGCGGTTGAAAACAGGAACCGAACCACACATCTCGGCAAAATGGAGAGAATATTTCAGGAATGTGTTGCTATCGGGCAAGTTGTATTTATTCTGTCATGCCAACTAGTTTTAGCGATGTTACAGCGGAAACAGCTGATCAGTCACATGACGTGAATGTTCGCTACGTCAGAACTGAGTCGGCAAATCTGTTTCCATCTGTCGTTTTGCGCATCAGCTCTGTTTCGAAAAACCCAAAAACCACCTCAAGCGAGCGTATCAACTTTTTTGCAAATTAGAGGAAGTTAATTCAAATCGTGCCGTTTCCATTCACCTTTTCTGATGCGATACTTCAAAATGCGCATCAAGAAACCTTGATGGAAACACGGTTAGTGTCTTCGAAAAAAAGGGAAAAAAAACATTTGTAACAAAATTGTAAAAAATAAACAAAACGCTGGATAAAAAAATGGAAAGAAACAGTGCTGTTGTTACCAGAAAGAAAAAAAGAAGAAGAAGAAACAAACAAAAAAAACGAGTGAAGCAACTCTTCTTTTATTTAATATATTCTTGGGGGTTGGCCAGTCCCCTTTGCCTTTGTGGAAGTGGCTCAATGCTGGGACATAGTTGGGGGAGGGGTGTCTGTCTGCTTGTAGTGACCTCTTTGTGAATGGGATTAGCCTGCTCTATTAATCTGTGATTACTTGGACTGTCCGACCACAGGGTGAAACTTTGCACGTGGACCTCAAAACACACTTACTGAGTGTAGATCAACTCATCAGAGCCACCTCCTTCTTCTCTCCTCATCACAGACCTGTTGCACTGCAGGTCCTGTTAGCTCCATTTCATTCCAAACGACCTGTATCTTTCACTCGGGTTTTGAGAGTGTACACAAAATAAATACGTGCATATCTAAAAATGCTTTAAGTGCAGCGCATTCCCAGTTGTTTGCGCCTCAGCGGGCTCTTGGAATTCCTCGATTCAAAAGAGCGAAGAGAGGCACCAACTTATCGGAGGGCGGAGCGACTGAATTTCTCGGCTCCTCGAGCCATTCATTCTCACATGTAACAAACGCCTGGTGACGCTTCATTCAGCGGATAATTAGTTCTCACTCCGATCAGGCTTGAGTTGTTTTTACACTTGCCTTACACATTCAGGAAGGTTTAGAAGTCTAATCAGTACACACTGTGGGCTGTAGTTAACAGTGTCAGCCTGATTTAAAAATAATACCTCAGAGTTTTTAGCCTGTTGTTTAATGTTCTTTTGTTGGTGCGAATGTGGGTGTGTTTAAGGTGGGCCATCAAGAGGCCGGTTTTTCTAATTCGTTAAGGCTTCAGCAAGCAGGAGCATGAGGAAGAGTGGGTGTTGTGTTTGTTTGTTCGCTGAAGACGAGGCAGGGTGGCCACCTGCTACATATTGTAAACAAGTACAGTAAAATTAAGTCACTTTGTTCATAAAAGCTTCAAACTCTTAATTTTCCTGGATGGCTTTTACTTTGAGAATGGACAAAAATGTAAAAATGCAACAGGTGCCTTCAAGTGGCAGAATACACAAAGTGTAGAATAAAATATGAATAAATTGTTTTAACACAAGTTGAATGGTTTTGAGCTTATTAAAGTGTCTAGAGGAAAGATGTTGGCTTGTGTTAAAGCTGCTAATATGTCATTTCTGGAACATGCTGGAACTTAGAAAAATTTTTGAACAGAGACACGTTTCTGGTCCCTCCCCCTCAGAGCCATATATGGCTCTGTTCCCCCTCGCTAAAATTCAGCTCAGCAACAGCTTCCTTTGCTCCGCCTCCACTTCATGTCCTGTCGCAGCAGCTGTGAATTTCTGTGTTTATATGTTAATAAAACGTTCTAAAAAATAAAATAAAAACATGGAGCGCTGGTCCAGCACACCAGAACACCATGAAATCTGCAGAGCCTCGTGCAGCCACGTTGAACCCGAGTTTAATTTGCTCGTGACAAATTCATTCATTTCCTCAATTCATTCATGGAGTCAGCGGAGGAGGAAGCGATCACTTGACTTTTGGCAAAAAAACAAAAGAAAAGTCCAGATCAGGGATGAAGAAGGGGAATTTAATACATTTGTGTCACATACAAAACAGTTTTGCATCGCTTTGCAATTATTTCAACGAGAACCTGCGCGGCCGCTGCGGGCTGGGACGGGGGGGCGGGGGTTAGTGGGTGAGAAGTGAGAAGCTCTGTTTTTATTGGCTGGTTAACGGCGGGTCACTGTGTTTTTTTTAAAATGCTTTTAGAGAAGCAAGGGGACTATAGTTTTTTTCAGAGATTACTTGTCTAAAATCAGTCTGTCAGAAGGTAGTGACAGAGTGAAGAAATATGTTAAAAAATATTGTTAGAAAAGTTACATATAGCTCCTTTAAATAAAACTTTTCTTTTTCTTTTATTTTCATAACATCTTTATTCTAAAATGTAACTTCTGAACTCCAACTTACTTTAGATGTCAACCTCATTCAAGATGGCCGCCACAGTTGAGCAACCTTAGCAAACAAAAAACTGGTTCCATCAACCAATTTTACTGATACGAAGCTCAAATTAAGTGCGGTGGTAGCTGATCACTATCAAAGAGAAGAATACATTGCACAATTTATTCGCTTGAAATTTCTCCCTTAACTGTTTGCTTCAACTCTGTCTTTCTGTTAGCAAAATATCTCACAAACTAGTACTACTAGATAAATGTATTAAACTGTCAGAAAGTAATCAATGACTACACATCTACAACGCATTAACATTTGGAGTCAACTCAATTCAAAATGGCCACCACAGCTGATCAACTCTTAACACAAAAACAGCCACAGTTATTTTTAGAATTACTGAGCTAACATTTGGTGTAGTAGTCGACTCGAGAGTCATCCTCAACACGTTCTCTGAATGCTAACACCTCATGAGAGCAAACAATATCTCATTAAAGTCATTAATCGGCTCCATTATTTTTCTTCATATACCGTAGTTGTTTAAAATTCTGGAATGAAAGACGGCGGGCGATATTTATTTCCTTCAAGAAAAGCTAACTTTATAATAAAATGTCCAGTGAACCATTGTGTTCTTTTGAATGCAATCAAGCATAAAATTTTCCCTGATCTGCGAAACAGGAAAACAGAAACAAAAACCTTAGAAAGGTGCTTGTCTTGTTGTTTTGCTTTAGGAAACATACAATTATTTTCATGTAGAATTAGCTTTTAAAAGGACTAAAAGTTTAATTTAAAATGTTTGCTTGGGTCATCTTTCTTTATTTTTTACTGATGCTCAAATAGTTTGTGTTGGACAAGTTAAGTCCCACCAAATGGCTCAGAGGAAGCGACACGAAAAACGTTGGTTCGACTCCGAGCTTCGCACTCTATTGTGAATAAAAGAGTATTCAACTGATTTGGATTAGAAAACGTGTTTTGGCAGTGGCATTGTGTAAAAAAGATATCCGGCTCGAAGGACCAAAAATGTTGGATAATTTAATCACCCATCAACTCATTGAATAAATAAGCCACACAGGAAAGGAGATCTTTCTTAGTCAAGGTTTAATCTTGCAAGAGGAGCAGCGTTGGAATACTGTACAAGCATCAAGATGCGGAATGTCGCTTCGTCTCCAAGGTCTGCTCCCAGAGAAAGAGTTAGCAAAAGCTTAAATACCTGTTGTCAGACAGGAGAGATCAAGACTACCTCTGCTTCACAGCTCACAGTAGTTGAAGGCGTCAGAGTTCATCAGCTATTATCGTAGTTTTCGGTTATCAGGCTCCTCTCTTGAGTAGACAGAAAGACTTACTTGTTGTATTCACATGCATGAATCTGTATCAGTTTGACATTAGTAAGTGGGAAAACATCCATGACCTTTACATACCCATCAGTTTGATTTGAACCAACCAACACTGGGTGTCTAACTTAAACCTTGGAAAATGAGTGAGGTTGCAATAAAAAAAATAAAACAGATGTTGACGTAAATTTGGAATTATGTTGTACAGGTCTTTTTGCTTGTCAGTGTTTACGAGGTTAAAGGTCACATTCTTAGAAGTATGTGCTCCTAATTCTCAGGAAGACTTTATGATCACTGAAGTCTTCCAGCCAACCATAACTGATGGGTTGACCTGCATTAGGGGGCCATAAGTCATCCGCCGCATACTTAGCTGATAGTAAATACCAGGAGAGTAAATACAGACAGGAGAGATAAGAGCTGCTGAGCTGCTCTATCCTTCCTCTCGACTTGCCGTTTTATGTCTACAGCAGCAGGCGGTGGTTGGTTCCGTCTTCTCAATATGGCTCTGTGCAACATATTAAACTGGATTTACATTGTGTCTCTAATCATATGTTAATTTTAACCTCTTAACCTTGCAATAATTTGATGCTTGAATTTACACTCGTTGCTGGTGTTTGCATGTGTTTTTATTTGCATGAGAATAGAAGCTCCCTCAGGTGGCATAACTACTTTCAGCTTACATGTTGTATAGTCATATACCGGTACAGTAGTTGTTTATCCAAAAGCCCTTTGACAGATGTGGTATAATCGGCCCCTCCTTTTTAAACTTTTGTGCATCAACATGCAGCAACCTCCCACACTCCTCCATGACCCTTAATTACAATGACTACAGTAGTTTGATGACTTAAGTCGACTGCGTTCATGCAAAGCCGAGGTTAGGGGGGGGCTGAAATTGCCACTTCACCTGAGCTTGTGTCAGTTTCCACTTTCCCACTCGCGCAGCGCATCTCCCTCGCAGCGACGGCCGCTTTAAACGCATTGATTGAGGCTTCTTTTACTCGCTGCTCTGGACTCAGGCCAAGACACAGGCTGTCTAGCTGCACATTAGGCACCACCCCCCTTTGCAAGTTTGAAATGTGAGCTGCCTGCATTTCTTTCCCTCCCCTCCTCTCCCCTCCCCGTCCTCCACCTCACGCTCTCCCTTCTGGCGAAGTGGCTGCTTCTGTGTGATGTGTGTATTGGGAGAGCAAGCAATGGATCACTAGACAGAAAAAGAAGATACATCAATAACAGCTGCATACATCCGAGGTGAGGAGATAAGCATTTGGTTCTCTCCCTCTCTGCCTTTCTGCCTGTCCTCCCCTCTATCCCCCCTCCTGTCTCCCCCCCAACCTCATGTGTCTTTAACCCTTTTCCTCCTGCAGAAGAAGCCGGCTCCTTGGTTTTCGATTTTTTTTTCCTAGGGGGTGTGTGTGTTTGTACTCACCTTCATCTCTGACCACAAACCTCCTCAGTGCTGCATGAAGTTTCCTGTTTTTTAACAGCTAATCCCTGTTCTCCCCCCCAATTGTCTCTGGGGTATTTGTTGCTTGAGTGCAAAGAAGCCGGTGGCAAGTACAGCATGAGCCCATTAGCAGTGACTCCCATCTGTGATTGGTTTTGCCTGCGAATCGGAGAGAACAGCCATGAATAATTGATGTGCATTGTGCATTCAGTCAGTCACTGGACACGCAGGAAAGAAACGGGGAAAAAACAGGGAGAAGCTGCTGCCCTGAGACACCGAGGGAAACGAGGAGGAAGAGGGCGAGAGGAGGGGGGCTATGAGGAAGAGAGAAAGAGCTGCTGGTTTCAGTAGTGCACAGATTAAGGCTGCCCGTATCGCCTTTTGTTCTGCTGTTGCAAGATGCACGCTCAGAAGTGTTTCCAGGCACATGAGCTCTCTTTGTTCCGTTTGCTGAAGAGTGAGAAATAGGCAGGGACGTTGCTGGAGTTGGTGGACACGTGGGTGGCATTTTAGACATAGAAGAGGGGGGTGCTGAGGAGGAGACTGCCACTGTGAAGGCAAAGACAAGACTGCAAAGCTGTGAGCTATCAAAAGGAGGAGACAGCAGATAAAGAGTGTTTGTGGTGGAGGGTGTAGTCGGTGACAAGAGGGAAGGTGGATCTGCTGCTGAGAGGAATTTCATATTGTTTCACCCCTGGAGGGGCAGGGGGGAGGGTTCATTCCCGCGTTAGTGGGCAGGCAGGCACCCCAGAACATCTTAAACTACCGGAATGGGGTTTGACAGACAAGCAGCTCGCAGCGCCCAACGTGATGGATGTGCAACAGCTGACTGCTGCGTTTGACCCACTTACAGCCGACACACAAGGGGTCAAAACGGCCTTGATTATCTCACCGAGTTGCTCTGACCTACTTGAGCCGGCGTTTTCCACGAGACTCTTGGCAGTTTATCACACAGCTCGGTGGCACACGGCAAAACACAGCCTAGCTCAACACAATGACGCAGATACTCAACGCTTGCAAAGGAATTCAATGGAATCAGATTTGTACTCCTCACAGTTCAAGATTTAAAGCAGCTAGTTTTGATTTGACGTTTTTGAAACACAAGCATATTTTATGTAACAAACACTGCAGGTTTTAAGCCTTTTCTTTATCAAAAATTACTCAACAGCCTCCTCTCTATCTTTAATTACGGTATCTAGATTTTGAGAAGGTTTTTGCTTGTGTATGTGTGCGTTGGAGTTTCTGTTACCAAAATATTTCATTTACTACTGGATGGATTTTATTGAAACTCGTCGAAAGGAATCATTTGAACATCTACAACTGATTAACGTTTGGAGTCTACTTGATTTATGATGACTGCTACAGCTAATTCATAAAACACATAAATGTCTGCAACCCAGTCATTTGAGCAGATATTGAACTGAGATTGAATGTGGTTGTAGCTGAGAGTAATTTACAAAACATACTCTAGTGTTGCATGTTATGATAATTCTGGAAATTGCACATAAAATTATTTTCAATGTTTCATTAAAACTTCATGTAATTCATAACTTTGGTTCTTTGAGTAGCATTTGATCGTGTCTTAAAACAATAAAAATAAGGAAAATCATAAAACTATTAAAATAAATTATTGAATATAGATAGAGCGAAAACATTCTGGTATCTGTAATATTGATATTTTAGTATCGATCCACACATCACTATCAACCAAAAGAACCGGTTGAGAAACGAGAACGGGGGATACGGCAGTAACCTAAAGTTCTCTTTCATAGCATTCGTTTCATGTCTCACAGTGGGACCGAAAATATACTGACTCCCGTATTGCTCAGCAGATTTCACATTATGTGCCTTCTGTTCAGAGCATTGATCTTTTTCACTTCTCCTGTGCACTTGGTGCTGCACTGAGTACTGAATGAGCCAGTGATGATGCTGCGATATCAAGTTTGTAAAATAGAGCAGACGTGTGAGAAGTCCAGTTTGCTGCGGCACAAATTTCCTGAAGGGATACCCCACTAAGCAGGACCCATGAAGAGCTTAAGCCCCTCGAAGAATGGGCATGCTGACCCTCTGGAGGCTGCAGTCCTTTTGAACTGTAGCAATTGCACCTGCAATCCAGTGGGAAAACCATTGGTTTGTTACCACATTCCTAAAATGTTTCTTTACCCAGGATAAAAACAGTTGGTCACTTTTCCTGGCATGTTTTGTCCTGTCCAAGTAGATGCGTAAAGCACGTGCCAGGCAAAGTTTGTATAACCTGTCCTTTTTTTTTCATTCAACCTTTATTTAGTCAGGTAAATCTTATTGAGCCTCGAGGGCTCATTTACGAAAGCGACCTGCTACAAACCAAAGAATGATGAACAGCAATGATACAATTACATTAAACAATAAACTAAAGAAAAAGTAGCAAAAACTAGCAAAAACATTATAAGGTAGATGTACAAAATCAAAGACAGGAACATATCTGCATTGGTTTCTGCCAGGATTCCAACAGACTCTTAAAATCATTTAGAGAGGTCAGGGCCGAGAGCTTCAGATCTTTTTGTAAGATATTCCATGAAGCAGGAGCAGAGTAGGAGAAGGCCCTTTTTCCAAGTTCAGTCCTCACTGACGGAACACTGCAGGTGATCATGTCCTGAGAGCGCACGCTGTAGCTGCACTCACGCAAAGACATGTAGGAGGAGATGTATGAGGGCAGCAGACCAAGAAGTGATTTGAAGATGAAAATGTACCAGTGGAAGAGTCTGCGTGAGGTTAATGATGTCCAGTTAACCAGTGAATACAGGGTGCAGTGGTGGGTACGATAATCACAACCAGTTATGAATCTTAGTGCACCATGATAGACAACATCCAACATCCGCAGGGTGCTTGTAGGAGCATTCATGTAGAGAATGTCACCGTAATCAATGGAGGGAAGGAAAGTCACAGATACAAGGCGTTTCCTAGCATTCAGTGTTAGACATGATTTATTTCTGAAAAAGAAACCCAGTTTAACTTTCAGTTTCTTCACTAGGTTTTCCACGTGGAGTTTAAAAGAGAGATGTGAATCGACCAGGATACCCAGATATTTATAGGAATCAACAAACTCAATAGGGATACCATTTGAGGATAAAATCGGAGGAAGGTCTGCATTACGTCCTGCTCCTCCTAAGAAAAAGGAAGGGAATTGAAAGCCACTAACTCAACTGGAGAGTAGGATTCCAACACTTCAGGATAAAAAGCAAGGTTTTGTAGCAATGTCACCCTATTCTTGTTCAGAAATAAGTTTTTACAAGATGGGTGTACTGAGAAAGTGTGAATTTTACCTACATGCTTAGTAGAGACAAATTCCAGCAAATGTGTTGTTTTCAAACTTAAATTTCACCCAATCCAGAGGCTCAAAGGGTGAAGCAGTGAGATCCTCCAGTAACCAGGGCTAGATCCCATGAAGGAGACATCGGTTTTGAGACAGGGAGTTTTCTGCGAGCCCCCTTCATTAACCAACCTACCAAAGGATGCTGCCCTGCTGGTTTTCCCTCAAAATTTGTGCCAGGCTGAAATAGTATGAATGACAAGCCTTTCCCTTGTCAATCAGGTATTGTGAGAAAGCCAAACTCACAGCCACAAAACATTGAACAGTAAACTCTTGAATGCCTGAGCACCATATCTCAAAAATGAACCATTTGCACTTGTATAAAGATCTTGTTGCATGTGCCCTCACATTCTGTATAATCTCAATCACATTCTGTGGAAGTCCAGCAGATTGAAGATTGTACCACTAACTGGCCAAGCCCACTGAGTTAGCCTTTCTGGGTGGGTGTGGGGGAGCTTTGACCTTGTGTCTGAGACAGCAGGTCCTTGTGTGCAGGCAGAGACCATAGCTCCTCGTGATAGGAGCTGTGTTATTATTGCTAACCAGTGTTTAGATAGTCGATGACGTGCAATGAAAATCATAGACAGGCCCTCTTACTGTACCTTGGCTAATGTTGAGGAGATAAGCTATGTGAGGAAATGTGTAAAGCAGGACCTGAAGCCACTTGTGGGTAAGTGTACCCACCCCCAGAGGTGTATGCCAATTGTGTACAGTATAGAGAAGAACAGGAGACACTGATTGTTCTTCTATTAGACAATCAGATCAAAAGATGGTTGTCCGAACCACTGCCAGTCAAGCCTGGCCACCTGGATGGTGTTTCTACTCTGCATATAGAGCAGGGGTCACCAACACGGTGCCCACGGGCACCCGGGTGCCCCCAAGGACCATTTGAGGTGCCCTCGGACCCGTTCTAAAAATAGCACAACTCACTACTAAGCTGCATTTAAAATTTCATTTTATTCAGTGTTATTCTCTTTTTTTTTTGTATTTTTATATATTTATATTAAAATGTCTATCTTAAAAATATGTTCGTAAAATATGTTTATTATACTTTTTTTTTTTTCAATTTACGCTTTGTTATTTCCGAAGTTTATCAAACTGGTGCCCTATGTATGACTCCGTACCCACGAAGTAGCTCTCAGTTTCGAAAAGGTTGGTGACCCCTGATATAGAGGATTCCCCCTGGTGAGAAGATCTGCTTCACAGTTCAGCACAACCGAAAATGTTTGCTGCTCCAAATGATTTAGGGTTTTGCCTGTGGACCCTCCTCTGGTTTTGTGGAAGCCCTGAAGGTCTCCATATTATGAAGCTATGCATAACTGGTAATAGCTAGGTTAACCAGATGTGGCTAGGCTAGGAGAAGCATTGCTACTTTCCTGTGGGTAGCATGAACAGTGGGACTATTGCTGCTCTTGGGAACAGCAAAGATGTAGCAGTTAGCTTTTTTAATTAATTGTTTCTACTTTCTTAGTGGTATTGCTACCAATGAAAAGATACTCTGTGTGGTGATGTGCTGACCCAGAGTAAAGCGCCCAGCAACTGGACAGTTGAGCTAAGCTCTGAGAGAGACAGTACCTTGATTGAGCTGGTGGGAACTTCTGCTTGTTGCGAGGAGATTTTTGAATCAGCTCTCAGTGCATCAACAGCCGTACATATAGGGGGGCGGACTCTGCCCTCCTTAACACTGACAGGCTTATTTCCAGCTAATCCTGGCTGGCATAATGTAAAGGGAGCTTCTGACGAGATCACTCCAAGGGCATTCCCAATGTGAGACGTGAAACAAATGCTATGAAAGAGAACCACCTTACAGTGAACAGATGGAAGAGAACATAGAGAGGTGCACTCGAAGGAAGAGGAATGAAATCAGCTGTAGTAAGGCTGAATACAGTATGTGTGTGGATGAGAGGGAGGCAAGTAAAACAATGTGGCTACAAGGAGCAGTGGTCACAAAAGTGCGACTTATTATATTGCATTATTATTGTGTAGCGTACTGTATATCTTAGATCTTTGTACACTGTTTCATTTTATATACTTTATATTTTTGGTGTAACTGGGACCTTGAGTACACAATTTCGTTCCACCTCATGTACCACATGTGATGCGAATGGCAATAAAGAACCTTGCACCTTGACTTCCAGTACGATACTTAGGGTGAACTGTCTAGGAAAGTGGGAAGTGTGGTAAAGAGATGAAGAAGCGAGTCCATAGCAGGATGAAGTGGATGGAGAAAGGTTTCAGGAGTGATTTGTGACAAAAGGATGGCAGCAGAGTCCAAAGGGATGGTTTACAAGACAGTAGTGAGACCAGCTGTATTGTATGGTTTGGTGACGCTGACAAAAAGACAGAAAACAGACTGGAAGTGGCAGAAACTAAGATGTTGAGGTTCTCCTTGGAATTTAAAAGTATGGATAAGATTACCGGTAGGAATGAGATAATCAGCAGTACAGCACAGGTTGAACAACTGGGAGATAAAGTTAGAGAGGCCAGACTGACATGGTTTGGACATGTCCAGAGGTTGGACAGTGGGTATATTGGTAGAAGGATGTTAGAAGTACAGCTGCCAGGAAAAACAAAGAGGAGATATATTTTTCATTCAACCGTTATTTATTTATACAGGTCAGTCTCAATGAGCCTCGAGGACTCATTTACCAGAGAGACCTGTTTTTAACAAAGAATGATGACAACAGTAGACAAGATGTATGTACCATAGTTAAGAGAGGACATGGAGGTAGTTGGGGTGAGGACAGAGTAAGATGGGGGAGGATGACTCGATGTGATGACCGCTGAAGAGGGAACAGCTGAAAGAAGAAGATGAAAACCACTTTAACTTGGTAATTTCTCAACATGAGATGTTCTTTTTCTAAAACTTTGGTATGAAGGGCAGCAGCTAAATGCATTCCTTCAAAAGAATGTTGGGACTTAATTTTTTTATTTTTTTTTGCTTTCAATTAAATCCTGGATTAGAAATTTAAACGCCGGTTTAAATGTGGATTGACGATGTAAATACTGAAGTATTACAATTTGGGGTGTTGTTGCACTTCCTTTACTAGGAGAGTTTTATTTTTTATAGCTGCAGATTAAAGTCTTAGTATGGGCAAACATTCAAATCACATTTTTTTTTTCTTCTAATCTGTCTGTGGGGCAGTTCCCAACAAGCCAAAACAGAGATGAGTCTGCAACAGGCATCTTTGCAGAAAGTTGCCCAGTGTTCTTCAGTTCCAACAGTTTATTGCCGTTTTGTCAGTGTTGGCAATTTCTTTCTGTCTCTCTCTCTCTTTCTCTCTATTGCTCTTTCTCTCCAAGATGTGAAATTGCCCTGACCTTTTTCTCTAAATTTTCTCAATAAGCTTGCAGGGTGAAATAACAGCTCGTAGGAGCACACCGACTGCTGATATGAGTTGTAAACACCTTTTGTGTCACTTAAATAAAAGAACATCAGCTGGGTGCTGCTTGTTTACGTCTCTTATGTTGTGATCCTGTCGTCAAACACAAAATGAGTGTTTTATTCTATTGTTCTTCTAAGATAAACTATTAAACCATGATATTTAAAAACAAGAAAAGAAAAAAACAAATGTAAGGCACTGCAGGATATCCTTATAATTAATGAAAAGATAAAAAAAAAGTTATTAAATGAGATTTATCTTCGCTTCCTCATGATGCAAGTCTTGCTCACTTTACAGCAAAGCAAATTATTTAACTCATTAATAAGACGCAGCCACAGTACAGTACTGTTATTTAAGGTACCGGTATGTAATATCTCATTCAACACACGTATGATGATGTTCATGCAGCGTATAAATAATAATAATAATACTGTACAACTGTAAGTGTGTGTTTTTTTTTAAATAATTAATTGGGCTAACAGGAATGTGCTTTAAAATACCCATACAGTAATACTGTACTACAATAACTGTAAAATGATGTATTTTCCATTTTAAGCTTTTATATTAGTAATGATAATGTCTGTTTATGAAACAGTCTATAATCTGCCATTTTTTTCCTGTCACTCAAGACAAAACAGTAATGTAATATTTGCTTGTGACTGTGTGTGCTCCTTTGTCTGTCATGTCAGCAAAATATCTTATGAACCACTTAATGGATTTTAATTAAAGTGTTGAATAGCAAACATAAAACTAATTAACATTTGAAACTAACTCCATTTAAGGTGTCTACTGCAGTTAATCACCTTTGGCACATAGAAAATGGCTGTAACTCTTGAGTTTTGCAGAGACTGATCTAAAATCTAATGTGGCAGTAGATGAGCATCCTCCCCAACACAGCCTAATCTGGCAAGATGTCGCCTACATCACAGGCCTGATGTCTAATGTAATGAAACTGTAAGGAAACAAACGTACATAAAAATAAGATGAACTGTATTTTTATAAATACAGCCAACAGATTACATGCTACATGAGCAGAAAATAAAATTCAATTGAAAAACATTCCACTCAGAGTAAACTATAATGTGTCAGGATTCTTGTTTGAAGTGATCAGATTAATAATTCAAATGTACCGGTAATCTGAAAGACCTTTCCGGAAGTCTACTCTGTGTAAGGGCAGAAAGCATTCAGTATCAGAATTAATCTTAACTTTGATTACGTTTGACTTTCTGTGCTTCCACTTGGCTCTAGTGTTTATCTTCAGGGAGCTTTTCATTCTGATCCTGAGCTGTTGCACATATGGACATCTCTAATGAGCCTAGAGGGGTGCCAGGACCGGATTCGGTTCCTTGTCTGCTTCCACTGGATTTCTGAACAGGCTTTGACCCCAGGCCCACTGTGAAAAGGTCACAGGTGAATCAGGCGCCAGCATATGCAGCCGTGACACCACGGGCCCTGCCCAGCACCCTGAGGTGAGCCCTACTTTGGGCACATCTGCTCTCTGCCTAATTAGTATCATGGTGGACAGAGGCTTAAGGTCGAGCCATTATGAAGAACAGCCTGTTGCTCTGAGAAACAATCTGCCTTCTGTAAACCGTGTCTTTGCTCCTGATAATCTGGTTTGAGATGGTTAGAAACACTCGGCTGTTTGAACAATTCACAATTTTTGCGATTACCGTATTTTCTGCAGTATACGTCGCACCGCCCTATTAGTCGCATCAGTCCAAATTTGTCTAATAAAGTGGAAAAAATCCATAAATACGTCCCTTGGCCGTATACGTCGCATCTATTATGCGTCATCGCTGACGCTTTGCGCGTGTTTCGCGTCTACACTGACAACCTGGAAATGTGGGCCGGTGTTCAAGGATTCAAGGTTCTTTATTGTCATTCACATCAGATGTGGTACATGAAGTGGAACGAAACTATGAGCACAGGGTCCAGCAAAAATGCAAATTGTAAATTTGTGCCAGAAATCGATGGGCTGCCAAATAGAGGCTGCGGAAGCATGCACGATTGGACTTTAACAAGAATTTAACAAGATTAACATTTAAAAACAATTACTGTATTTGTTTGCTTGAAATTATAGTAAAGATGTGTCTCGTCTACCTTTTACTCAATAAATGCACTTTGACAGTAAAATCAGCTGCATTTCACCGGGGCGGCGCAGCAAAATGAAGCTGATTCGGTTGCTCCAGGCAGACAACGGTGGAAGGCAAGCCGATTATGTCATTAAACTCAAAGCAGTCTGCTCCTCAGATATACTGTATAGTGTTAACATATTATTTTTATACTGTATATGAGTATTTCTGTTCAGTGACCTGAAATGACTTCTGTTGTGACTTGGCGCTTTATAAATAAACTGAATTTAATTTAATTTAATAGCCACTTTTACCTATTACATGATACAACGGCATGCCTTACTACTTGTTTGCCCTCTAGTGGCTGAAAATGGTAGTGTTCAATACTTTCAGTCAGAATGAATGAAAACGGTCATATCTCAGCCAAAAATTGGTTTATAAATACAGTATGGGAAAAAAATCCATAAATACGTTGTTTCGGCCTATAGGTTGCAGGGCATGCAAGTTATGCAAAAAAATGCAACTATACAGTAAAAAAAAAAATACAGTATTCATTTTGTAACAATTTTATGATCATGTCAGCAACTTAAAATGTCACATTTGTATTTTCAAGTTTGAACTTTCTTAAACAAGGAATGGCTAAGGTTACTATATATTTCCTCACATTTTTTTTAACAAATAGAACACTCTTAAAGCCTCAATTTTTTATTAACAATGTTTGTCATCTATTGTCATCTACTTGAAATAATATTGTGTATATCAACGTAAGACATTTACAGTAGTTTTGCAGTGATATTTAGAAAAGAACTAACGGTTTTCATTAAAGTAAGATTCATATCATTTGAACATAGTTTGTTCCTGTCGTTAAAATTAAATTGGTATGCCTCTAAGTAAGTTATTTCACATACAAATTAAGCTTGTTTTTGTCTCACTTACATCAACATTGGGTTTGGTGTCTTTTCAGTTTTTAGCTTCAGATCATCTGCATTTCCTCACAGGTAATGTGACTTTAGGAAAAATGTATGCACATTTTAACAGCGCATTAGTTGGTTTACAGATCAAAACTAATGCACTTTGAGTGTTCTGACATTGTTTGTAAAAGAGTTAACAGGAAGTCAGCATCGGTTTCACATCAAGTTAAAGACCTAACAACAAAGTTCATGCTCAATCATCCAGGTATCAAATCCAATATTTCTCATTCAGGTCATCTGGACAGTTTCTTTTTTTATAGAGCCTAACATTCTTTGAAGGAATGCATATTAGTGGCCGCCTTTCATGCAAGAGTTTTAGACTAACGTCATCTCCTGCTGAGACATTTTAAATAGTTAAAGGGTTTTGGTCAAACATAAAATATATTGTGATGCACAATATCCTGAGCTCAGAATATGTACTGTGAACGACTCAGATACCAACACATCTGATTTTAGAGCAACTTTTTTTTCTGACTTAAGGCCAAAAGCAAATCAGTTGCAGATTTTCATCCAAGGAATACTTTAAGAGTTAAATTCAAAACAATTCATTGATTCATGAGACATTTTGCTATTCGCACGGGATTAGTTTTACCTAGGGACCACATGCTATTTGTAATAATTACGGAGATTGTCTGTGTTGTTAATCCCGTGCGAATCTGCCATGTACGTAATTTGTAAAGTAAAAATTCTCCTGCAAATTACCTACTATATTTTGCTGAACTCCAACGTTCTGTGATCAAACTAATCCTATACTAATAGGCATCTCTGTGACTTGGACAGAAATGGGAGGGATCTGATTAGGGGTGCGAATCTCTCAGTGTCTGGAGAATCGATTTGATTCCGATTTTTGATGCACCGATTCGATTAAAATTAGATTTTCGATTCTAAAACGATTTTCATTCCAGGATCGATTTTCGATTCAGAATCGATTTTCGATTCTGAAACAATTTTCAATTGAAATCATGAAAAGATTAAACAATAATGTAAACAAATAAAACATTTATTTAAAACAATAATGTATGCTTGTAGCAAACATTAATAATGTCAAATAATACAGTATAAATACAGCAGCCTGAATTGTGAGCAGATGGGTATATGAATAGAATGCAGCAGCTTTAATCGGGTCCCGGAGGTCACTGGTGCCTATATCCAGCAGTCACTGTGCGAGAGGCAGGGGACACCCTGGACATGTCTCCAGTCCATCACAAATAATTCAAAATACAAACGTAAACAAAGATTTCAGCCTACTGTATTGCATAAACATTTAACTCAAAATAAAATAGACTTCAAAATCATATTGCATTCATCCATGTTTCAAATGTGTATGGATGGATTTTGTTTAAAAGATTTGTTTGGTAAATCTTTTCAACAAAAGCCATCTATCCATCATCTTTACCCGCTTTATCCTTATCGGGTCCTGGAGGTCACTGGTTCGGGTCAGATTTCTTCTTCTTTCTGTCACCTTTCATTTTATGTATTCTTTCTGACTGTTGACTCCCAACAGATAACACAAAATATTTAAGCAAATATCTTGCACTTGACACTTGGAGTATGTGTTGTGAATGAGTCTCAAATAGAAATACACCCAATTTTCACACATCAATAGGATTATTTGAATTGTAACAATTTTTGTCATTTTCTAATGTCAGTTGGCTGTGACAGCCATGTTGAATTGGCTTAGCTCCAAAAGTGAATCAGTTCCAAATGGACATCCAATGATTATTGCGATTGCTTTTTAAAAAAAATCAGTGATTAATGAGATATTAACTCGCACACAAATTCAGACAAAATATTATCGTCCACTTTCGCCTTTTGGGCGAGGGCGATAATGCTGTGAAAACGGTAATAGTAGACTTTTTACATTTCGTATTTTCCTGTTAGATTTTGTACTTTTTAGTTATTACATAAATATTTAGGTGTATAAGAAGTTTTATTTATTGTCATGTTGGTCCAAGGAAACATTTGGTTTTAACTAACAATGAATTAATCTTTAAAAAGTTGTGAGAAACCATATATTTCTACTTTTGTAGATTGAATACTATGGCTGGTATTTAATGAAAAGATTTGTTGTATGTGCCAAGAGAGATTATGTTTTCAAACGCTGGCTGAGCATCAGCTCCTGTGTAACCATGACCATAAGTGGACAGTCATACTGAGGAGATCTGCATAAACCAGCTTGTGATTGTGGAATATCATTTACATCATATTCCACCCGGTGTTTAAATACTATTTTATTTTTATTTTTGTGTGAAAGACTTGCTGTATTAATCCTTATTTGAACTCTAAGAGGACAGATTCCATTTAAAGATGAAAGTAATTTTCTTTTGGCTGTATCTTCTTGGGGTCACCAGACTCACCACAGTGAGTGAACTTGCATGAAAGATTTGGCTATTTGTTTTACACTGGCTGCCCTTCCTGATGCGACCTGAGCTTGAACCTGCAACCTCAGGATTACAAGACCACGGCACTGACCAATGAGCTACCACAGTCCATTTAAAGATAATTTTCTTGTTTCTTGTTTGCATCTCCGATGGTTTCTTTATAATCTGTGCGTTAATACAGCAGCATGGGTGGGAAGTTAACAGATCTAAAACATCAAACTTGTGGTGTTTTATTTTTCTGCCTGTGCTGCTTGGCTCTACATGGCCACATACGGTATGTCTGGGGTCTGAATAAAACCTTCTTGGCTCGACTCCCATCAGCTCCCCGCCCCCCTGCCTTATCACTGGATGGACATGGCACAACATTGTGGCCATGTGGCCTGCAGGAGGCTGTGTTTAAGCTGGGGCAGCTCTAAAATGGGCCATAATACCTAGCCAACAAGTCTGGCTCCCCATGAGGGAAGAGTCCTACGCACTCATTGACAAGACTCCAGTATCTGACTTCTCCAGAGAGAGCAGCAGAAGAAATAATACAAGGAAGAAAGAAGGAAAGATTGGGCCTCATGCACAAACCGTTCGTACGCACAGATTTGTGTGTATACTGTGCGTGCGAGTGATTTGGGATCATTTGTGGCATCCGACAATGTTTTCGTATCCTAGGATTTTTTTCAGATACGAACAGAATTTACGTGTGGTCCAGACCTGTCGTATATTTTAGGAGCGTCAGTCTGCTGTCATCCAGACTGCCTTTTCTCCACTAATAACTTTATATTTCGTTATTTAGAAAATATTTCGAGTTTAAACAATTAAATGCAACCACACATATTGGTTTAATTAAAGCGGCTTCAACACCCCCCCACGTCCACCACCTTGCGCGACCCGCGCGCGGCCCCCGCCCCACTCATGTCGACCACCCGGTGTGCCACGCAACGCGCCCCCACTCATGTCGACCACCCGGTGTGCCACGCAACGCGCCCCCACTCATGTCGACCACCCGGTGTGCCACGCAACGCGCCCCCACTCATGTCGACCACCCGGTGTGCCACGCAACGCGCCCCCACTCATGTCGACCACCCGGTGTGCCACGCAACGCGCCCCCACTCATGTCGACCACCCGGTGTGCCACGCAACGCGCCCCCACTCATGTCGACCACCCGGTGTGCCACGCAACGCGCCCCCACTCATGTCGACCACCCGGTGTGCCACGCAACGCGCCCCCACTCATGTCGACCACCCGGTGTGCCACGCAACGCGCCACGCGCCTCTGTCGGCACACACACACACACACACACACACACACACACACACACAGCGCTGCTGCAGAGACAGGGGAGAAGAAAGGCGAAAGTTGCTTCATGTCATTTTTAATATGAACTGCCTGTTGACTGTGGGCGCTCACTGATGTCATCTGTATTCTGTGTGGGTCTGCGCTCAGATCCGGGGCTGACACTATGATCAAAGGCGAGTCCATTTTAATTCGCCAAACGCGTTTGTGTGTTTTCTGACGCATAAAAGCCGGAATGAATGGACACTTCCTGCTCGCGGTGGCAGGAAACTATATCCTTATATGGTGTTTTGAGGGGTGGGAATTATGTAAATAACCTCCCGCGTGCACGAGCAGGTGAATAGAACAGGTGGAATTCATCATTATTTACACAGCTCATATACACACATTTCCTGACGATAGAAGACTGTGTTGGATCTGACGTGGCATGTTCGTACGAACGCTTCGTACGAACAAAAGTAGGAGGAAGTTAGGATAAGAATACGAACATTTTTGTGCATGAGGGCCATTGTCTGGTATCGATCAATGGACTGTATTATAGCAGCACTAGTTCTTCCAATCCAGATTGTAACTCTTGCTGCTCTGATAAATAATAATGACTTTATATTCTTTCTTTTTTTTTTGGTCTTTATGTTGAATATTTTCTTATTGTTATTGCTTATTTTCTTAATGTGATAACGTATTAGTCATATGGTACATTACACTCTAACTTTTCCAAAAAACTCTTTAGGATAAAACTTGTTGAATGTGTTTAAGGTAGTAGTTTCCAAACTGTGGGGCACAACCTCTAGGTGAGGGCAACTGGTCAGTATAGAACGGCGGCATTTCCACTCCTAATTTATTTTCATTATACTGATCTGAAAACCAAACTTATGTTTGACGTTGTCACTCAAAAAAGGGATGCTCAAGTAAAAGAAACGGAAGATATTTTTCTATCGGAAATACAGTGAAAGTGAAGCGATGTCTTTTTCAGAAACAGCAGCAGTGAAGAATGAAATATTAACTCATGAAACTTGTTATATACAATTATATTATTTTACATTATACACAATTTCATTCCATCACATGTACCACATATGATGCGAATGACAATACAGTAAAGAAACTTTGACCTTGATATACAGTTATACAAAGGAATATCAATGAACGAGTCTGTTTTCATACATAAGGCGCACCGGTTTAAAAGGCGCATTAAGCGAGAAAAAAAAAACTGTCAGATAAGTCAAACTTTATTCAACTCATTCACAATAACCACATACAATCGGTTTGAGGTCAGTAAGCACAACCATAATTAATACATAAGGTGAAACCTGATTATAAGGCTCATTGTCGATTTCTGAGAAAATTAAAGGATTTTAAGTGAGCCTTATAGTCCGAAAAATACAGTATTTTTTTTAAATTATTGTTTGTTTTTAAAGTGGAAGGTTAATAAATGCGAACATGATAGCAATGTTACAAAAACAAAATCACAGTTTGATACCATAACTAAAAGAATTGTAGGATTTTTATTTTACACTTTTCCACATTTAGTTAAAGATTATTCCCTTTGCTTTGCTTGCTAGGCCAAAGAGGGGGGGACCTGTAAGGTTTCTTTTTCCAAAGACACAACCCAAAAAGTTTTTGACAATGCATAGGGACTATGGTCTATCACAAGTTTTGTCAATGTAAATGAGTTTTCCAGGCTCAATGGAACTAACCTGTATAAATAAAGGTCTAATAATAACAAACGCAGATTTGTAATCTGTTCATTTTACTATTTTATACTGTGAACATGTTGCTTCCCTTCCCAAGTGAAGTCAAAAAGAGGTTTGATTGCTGCTATTCCAACATTTATGACATTGGCGTCTTTCTGTATGTCACCCACAGACAATAAACAATCCAACCAGCAGTTCAAGTATTTTTTTGGCGTTGACTGGAACTTCATACTAATTATTTATTTAGTGCATTAGGAAAGTCCCATAAGTTATGGAAAACCCCTATGAGGAGCATGATAGAGGACTTCTTTGACTAAAACTAAACCTGATTGTTTTGTGTTGCTCGTTAAGTGTTTTCTGTAACCAGGGACTCTAGGGCTCCCTAGATTCTCTCTTTTTTTATTGACTTTGACCTGCAGGAGGCTTGTGTCCATTCAGACCTTTCTGGGCAGAAAAGGAGGGAGGAGGAACAGAAAGTGAATAGAGCCCCCTCAGAAACCAATGAGTGCAGCCCACTAGAGCTGCTCTTGTTAGTTTGCTCATGCTTTTTGTTCTCCTTCTGCCCTTCTGGCTAGATGTCTTCAAACAAGCCGTTTGGGGGTCATGATTCTTGACGAGGGGTTTACACCAAAAAAAATTGGGCTCCATTCTTGCAATAAGTGTTAGAATAAGTGAGCGTGATGCGGTGGCTGGGTGTGCACTGTTTGTGTGTGGACGTTGGTGACCAAGCCATGTGGGACGATGCCAGGTGGATATTCAGGGTTGACGAGAGAGCAGGTGTCCATTAGCTACAGAGCAGAAAGGAGGGGTGGTTGGGTGGGGGCTGGACGAGTATCATGCGAGCTTCTGGCATCTGCCTTACCTGCAGTGCCCAGCCAGTTACAGGAGGAAAAGAGGAGTTAGAAAAGGAGAAAGACAAAAGGACGAGGGAAGTGTTTGGGGGTGTAGGTCTTTATAAAGGGAGCCATTCATGTCATTGCTTTTGTGTGTTTTCTCTCCACTTTATGCAGTATTCTATTCATTGTGACTATATTACAGCTTGATTCTTGTCATTAAATGACTGAACCTCATTGGAATTAAATGCACAACTGATTTATTTGGTATGTTCTGTTTATCTAAAAAAGCTAAGTCTGGTCCTCTGGACATTCAAAAAACAAAACAAAGCAAACTGGTTGATCCACTGTGAGAGGGTGCTATTTATAAGACTGAGCTGAATACAGCATCTCTGAGGAAGTCTTTCGGACAGAAGACGAAATGTTTCTACAGTTTTTTTTGTTGTTGTTGCTTTGTTTTGTTTTGTTTTTTGAATGTCCAGAGGACCAGACTTAGCTTTTTTAGATTTTTCTACCTGGATTATTGAGCATGCATCAGGGTATGTTCTGTTTAGTGTACACTGGACTTACTCTGCTGCACCGGACTTTCTCCTCTTAACTGTTCTTCTGATGAACTTCCATTTACTGATCACCTGATGATTTCATTCAATGTTAATCTTAAATTTTCCTCAGATAAACCTCAACGCACTCTTTCCTTCCGTAATATCAAGAATATCAACCATGACATTTTTATCTCATATTAATAATACCCTCTCCACTTTCAACTCCTCAACCCAGATGATCTTGTCACATTATATAACACCAGCCTAACCAACATCCTTAACTCTGTTGCTCCCCTGAAAACCCGGACTGTTTCCTTCTCCAACTCTGCACCCTGGTTCACTCCAGCACTCCGCTCCCTGAAAACCAAAGGTCGGCGGCTAGAGCGTCTTTATAAAAAATCCGGTCTCACAATTCACAAGGAACTTTATGCAAACCACCTCATCCATTACAAGAACAGTATTTCTCAAGCCAAATCCAGCTACTTCTCTGACATCATCAGTTCCAATGTTGGTAATTCAAAAACATTGTTCTCTCTCCTTCACCGTTCTGTCTCATCTCCTAACTCTCTACCCTCTCACATGGTTTCCACAGAATTTTGCAACTCCCTGATGTCATATTTCAATGAAAAGATTATTTCAATTCATAAACACCTTGGACCAAATACTGCCCCCAGCATCCTTGTTGAACTCCCCCCTCCCTCCCTTTCTCTGTCTTCTCCCTCCCCTCTGCTGATGACATTGCTGACATTATCAGCAAGTCCAAGTCCTCATCCTGTCAACTTGACCCATTTCCCACAGTTCTTGTTAAATCCTGTCTCCCGTCTCTGCTCCCTATCATCACTAATATCATCCACTCCTCCCTAACCTCTGGCATTGTTCCCACAGCCTTCAAATCTGCTGCCATCACCCCCATCATCAAGAAACCAGGTCTTGACTTCACCAACTTCAGTAATCTTCGTCCGATCTCCAATCTGCCCTTCATCTCCAAGATCCTTGAAAAAACTGTTGCTAGTCAACTTCACTCTCACCTGTCCAACAACAACATTTATGAAGAGTTTCAATCTGGTTTTCGCCCCCACCATAGCACCGAAACAGCTCTAGTAAAAATTACTAACGACCTTCTTCTTGCTGCTGACTCTGGTCTTCTGTCCATCCTCATTCTTCTTGATCTAAGTTCTGCCTTCGACACCATCTGTCATTCTATCCTCCTCAACAGACTAACCTCCATTGGCATCTCAGGTACCCCGTTAGACTGGTTCAACTCCTATCTCTCTGACCGCACTCAATTCATTCAGCTTAAATCCTTCCGTTCCCAGTCTTCCCCTGTCTCCACGGGTGTCCCCCAAGGCTCTGTCCTCGGACCCCTCCTCTTCATCATTTACCTCCTTCCTCTAGGTCACATCTTCCGCAAATACGGCATCCATTTCCACTGTTATGCTGATGACACACAGCTCTACCTGTCATCAAAACCTAACTCCACCCACCCACCCTCCATCCTCACCGACTGTCTCAATGAGCTAAATCACTGGTTTTCTAACAATTTCCTTCAACTAAACAGTAACAAAACAGAAATCATTCTTGTTGGTACCAAAAACTCTATTTCAAAATCAGAACATCTTCTCGTCCCCCTTAACAACTCTCTGCTATCCCCCTCCCCTCAGGTCAAGAGCCTCGGTGTCATCCTCGACACCACTCTCTCCTTCACTTCACACATCAACAATATTACTCGGTCTGCCTATTTCCACCTCCGTAATATTAACCGTCTCCGTCCTTCTCTCACACCCCGCTCCACAGCCATCCTGGTGCACAGTCTTGTGACTTCCCGTATTGATTACTGCAACTCCCTTCTCTACGGCCTCCCCAACAAATCTCTCCACAAGTTACAGATGGTCCAGAACTCAGCTGCCCGTGTCATCACTCAAACCTCCTACTATAACCACATCACTCCTGTCCTGCAGCAGCTCCACTGGCTCCCGGTTAAATCACGCATCATCTTCAAAATTCTACTTCTCACGTTCAAATCTATCCACAACCTTGCCCCTCCTTATCTATCTGACCTCCTACAAATCTCCATCCCATCACGCTCTCTCAGATCCTCCTCTTCGCTACATCTCCATGTACCCTCTGCCCGCCTCTCCACCATGGGGAGCAGGGCCTTCACCTGCTCTGCCCCTCACCTCTGGAACGCTCTACCGCCAGACCTTCGAAACACCACCTCCCTTTCTCTGTTCAAGACAGCTCTGAAAACACATCTCTTTAGACTAGCTTATCATTAACTTTACTAAATGTATTTTTATCATTTTGCATTTTATTATCTTTATGTATTTTATATTTCAATTTGTCGCTGATAATGTTTGAATTGCATTGGTTTGTTAAGTGTCCTTGGGTGTCCTGAAAGGCGTTTTTAAATAAAATGATTATTATTATTATTATTATTATTATAGTGTATACAGGAGGCTGTGGTAGATTGGTGGTCAGTATTGCGGTCTTGCAATCCTGAAGTTTCGAGTTTGAGCCCAAGTTGCATCAGGAAGGGAATCTGACGTAAAACAAATTGTGAGTTTGCTCGTTGTGGTGACCCCTGAAGAAGGTAGCAGCCGAAAGACACTTACTTAATTACTTGTTCCATTTTGTCGGCCCACTTTATTAACACTGTACTGTTCTTAAAGTGGAGAATACCACTCTGCCTAGTTTCAGTTTTTAAGTCAGGGGTCCTTCTTTGTGTAAAACGTAGTTTATGATACATCAATCACACTTGACTACCTGTTTGGAAGGGTTTCTCTGTAGTCAGCATGGGCAGCCCAAGATTTTGAGCCTATTGAACTGTGCTGAATGACAAAAGCTCTTCAATAAAACTGCCATTCAAAAAGTGCAATTAATGACATAAAGCACAAAAAACAGGTTTGACCAAAGGAAAGGGTAAATCTCAATTGTCTGCCATGGTTAAATAAAGTTTAAATAAAAGAAGAACCAAGACAAAATCACTCTTCTTTGTTTTGACATAAAGGGCACTATCGCCACCTATTGGACTGGAGGGTAAAATATTAACCCTATACTGTAGTTGAAAAATGTGGCCTGCTGACGTAAAGTAGCATAACTAAAACCGTGTGTGCGTGTGTGTGTGTGTGTGTGTGTGTCAGGTAATTTCAAATTGTTTAAAGTCTAAAACTAGTTTATTTAAACTTTTTTTTTTTTTTTATTCAACCTAGTTTCTTCATAAATGCATTAGGAGTATAGAAATTTGGAAAGCATCAAAGAAAATATCAACTAAAGAACAAATTAGCTGCTTGACTCGTTGAATTTTGGGTTAAAGATTAATGTTTCTTTTGATTTTAAAGCAGTGAGAAATTCTGGTTTTCATTGTAGTATGTATGAGCCAGTCACTACTAAGATTGATATGTACAGTATGTAAACAGTAATGCAAAAAGCAAAAGACTTGGCCAAAATCCAATCTCAGTGCTGTTTATCTCTCTGCCTCTTATCTGTAAGTGAGTGGGGGTGGGTGCCTCATTGAACGACTGTCAGAAATCCAGTCCATGTCATTTGTCATGTCTCCCCAAGGCTTTATGACAGCATACAAAGCTGGAAGCTGCAGGTCGAGCTACTGAACCACCCATCTAGTCCCCGCAGATGTGTTTACTGCTATTCGCTGCCATTGACCATCAGGCTGGACAGCTGAGCACCAGAATATCAATAGGTTTCAGACTCAGCCGGGCCCCTGGGACTATCTACCAAGCAAACAGAACAGACCCAGCTCCATTTGGAAGACATGGATTCATCGCCACAAGGGGCACCAATGAAAACATGATGGAAAGATGCTTGGTAGCAAAAGAAAGAAGTGTCAATTTGAATTAATCCAGATTGAGATTGGGAAGCCTTACACCTGAGGCAATTATCTTCAGTTTGGGCTGCTCAAAGGAGCCAGATGAGTCCATTGAAGTGTTGTCTGTGCGAAGCAAAGGGAAGAGAAAAGTAATCCTTTTGTGTCCATCATCTAAAGACTGTCCTAAGACTTGTTTTCATGTAGGGAAAAGGAAGAGGAACAGACTGGCTGTTTCTCTTTTTTTGTGTGTGTGTCATGTGAAACAAAGTTTATCCCGAGTCAATGACGAGGCCTCTTTTTAAAGAAGCAGGTGGTTCTTTGGAAGCAGTAACGCCGAGTGGCGATAAGACCTTTATCTAAAAGTTGGGTACACCATATCTGCTTTAACTGCTGGCGCTGGAGCTTCCTTCTCTTTTCTCAGACAGTCGATGTATTGACATTTCTTTGCTCGGCTTGTTTTTGCCCTGTGGTTGATGATATTGGTTATAGAATGAGGAAACGGTTCAGATAGACAGACTCACAATGGCATGAGGAGATAAACTGTGGAGACATGTTAATCAACATGAAGAAGTTCAAGTTACTTCGTCGGATGAGAATAATTGGACTTAACTGAGCTGTAACGTGCTGGCTAGTTGCCAGACCTTTGAAGTAAAAACTTGGTAACACTTTACAATAAGTTACACAAAATTTGATTAACCACTAGGGAACGCCTCAGGAACAGATCAGAAGTTAATGGGTAGTTAACCAGTACTTACCGTGGAACACACAGCCAAGCCTTATTAGGTGACTTAAGCTTTGTTTATACTTCATGCAAGACGTGCGGCTGCGGCCCAGCGATGACGTAATTGCGTGTGTGTCACCGACCGCATTGAGTGTTTATACTTGGAAAAGACGTGGGGGATACATTATAGTAATCCCTCCCTCTTCCCTCCTACTGCATACGTCCCCGCTCCGGACCTGCATTCTCCGTTTGGTCTTTGCAAACCGGTCACAGAGAGCCCGCCACCGTTTGCGGCAGACAGCCTCCTCAGTTTGCAACGTCTGCGCAATCTCCCTCCATGAATTTTTAGCCATTTAGCAATCCTTGTACTCCGCAGTAGATGAGTCATACAGGTGGTTGTACCTCCGGGCCGCCTCGGCGAGTTTCTCTTCAAAACTATCCATGTCAAAGCAAAAACAAAAACCGGCTTCTGGAAGATTAGCGGGTAGCGGTGTGATACACCATATATTGACATACAAACAAAAAACGCCCACAAACTTTGAACCAATCACACGCTCCGAGCCGCATCCTCCGCGTCTCGCAGTGCTGACTGGGGGCAATGTATAGGACGGCTGTCACCGGGGGATCGCAGCGGGAGTACAGACGGAAGTTGCGCAACTTTTTTTCACTCAACGGGGGGTAAAAGACGTGCAACAAGAAGTATAAACCAACCTTTAGTGGTTTGTTACCACAGAAACAGAGGAGAAATTCTCCATTTGGGTTCTGAATAAACGCTGCACCAGTGAGGTCACAGCTCGTAATTGTCAAAAACTTGTTTCCTTGTGATAACTGTTTTTATTGAATTTTCTATTTTGTAAACCTATTGATGAAAGACATTATCAATTTCATAATCTTGTACTGGTGACATCTTAACCATGTCTGACTATCACTTACTAAGTACCAAATCATTGCCTGGCTGTTATTTTGTTCACTGATGTAGTGAAGCATCATACCAAGTACTTACTGAGGAACCAATCATTACTTAATCACTACCTGACCATTACCTACTGGTTTGTTCCTGTGGTAACAAACCAGTAGTCCCCTAATATGGCTTGGCTGTGTGTTCCCAGTAAGTACTGGTGAACTACGGTACCCATTAGCTGCAAGATGGCAAGATGGCCGCGCTCAGACCAGCCGCAGCTTCATGGGCTCCCAGAACATCCCCAGTTTTTAGTAATTTTAATAGTGTTTTTGTACCTGACTCTGCGCGTTTTTTGCGGGTGAATTATAGCCGAACTGAGCTGTTGAGAATTGGAGCGGATTTACCACAAGGCACAGCTGAAATCAGCAACGAACTCAAATCAGAGCTCGGAAGATTGGATCTGCTTAGATCATCTTTCTGGAAGCAGATGCGCTCCGGAGGAAAGAAAAGAAAGCGGTGCTCTCGAGGGAAAAAGCGTGGCTGTCGAGCAGGAATTATGACGAGACTGCGGGCAGACGCTAAAACCGGGAGACCGCCGATGCCGGCTCTTTTCCTGTCCAACGTGCGCTCGCTCGACAACAAGATGGATTTGCTTCGTCTGAGAGTAACAACGTCGGAGGAGATGAGGAGATGCTCGGTGATTTGCCTCACGGAAACATGGATCAATGAAGACACTCCTGACTCTGTTTATGAGTTGGATAATAAGCTATTTTTCAGAACGGACCGGTGCATCGAGACTACGGGGAAAACGCGAGGCGGAGGCGTCTGCATTTACGTTAACAAAGACTGGTGCACGAACTGTGCCGTTATCAGCAGGATCTGCTCAGCTGCTGTGGAGCTTTTAACAATAAGATGTCGGCCACATTACCTCCCCCGCGACTATTCAGCAATAATAATAAGCAATGTTTACATAGCACCCGATGCTAATGCCAACGACGCCCAGGGAGAAATTCATGACTTACTCACCTCGCTGCAGTGTAAATATCCTGAGGGGTTTTTCATTGTCTCCGGGGACTTCAATCACGTAGATTTACGTGTCATCCTTCCAACCTTCAATCAGCACGTTTTCACAGCAACACGAGGAAATAAGACACTAGACCAGGTCTACACGAATGTGAAGGGGGCGTACACGGCGAAGCCACGCCCACCGCTCGGGGCTTCCGACCATCGCTCCCTGCTATTGGTCCCTAGACAGCTACCCCCACTCAGACGTCACAAGCCGGAACAAAGAGAGATCACATCGTGGCGCCAAGATAGTTCCCCCATGCTAAGAGACTGCTTTGAAAACACAAACTGGTCTGTCTTCAAAGAGGCAGCTACGAATGGAAGTTCAGTTGACCTGGAACTTTATGCTTCCTCAGTCCTGGGTTACATCAGTACATGTGCTGAAAATGTATCCATAAGAAAGTATGTTAAATTTTACCCCAATCAAAAACCCTGGCTAAATAAGGATGTCCGCACCCTGCTGGCAGCCAGGGACACTGCATTCAAGTCTAGAGATACTGAGGAGTTGAGAAAGTGCAGGAGAGAACTGGATGATGGCATAAAGAAGGCCAAAGCCGCGTATGCACAGAGGATCGAGGGACAGTTCACCTCACATGATCCACGGAGCATGTGGCAGGGCATCAAATGCTTAACAGACTACAAGGGCAAAAGCAAACAATGCCCCAGGGACCCATCCCTGCCTGATGCCCTCAATAAGTTTTATGCACGTTTTGAAGATCCAAACAGACCAACTAGCACCAGACTCACCTCATCACCAGACGAGGAGCACCTCAAAGTGACCGCAGCAGAAGTGAGAGGTAGTCTCAGAAGGATCAACCCTCATAAAGCTACGGGTCCAGACAACATCCCAGGGAAAGTTCTGAAGGAATGTGCGGACCAGCTCTGTGAGGTGCTGGCTGACATCTTCACCACCTCACTTTCACTGGAGTCAGTTCCCACCTGCCTGAAGACTGCCACCATCATCCCAGTCCCAAAAAGCTCCACAGTGACTGGTCTGAATGACTATAGACCGGTGGCTCTCACCCCGATAGTCGCTAAATGTTTTGAGAAACTGGTCATGTCCCACATCAAGACAACCGTCAACATCAGCGAGGACCCTCATCAATATGCATACCGTGAGAACCGATCAACAGAGGACGCCATCTCCTCTGTGGTCCACACTGCTCTCACCCACCTGGATCAGAAGGACTCATACGTGCGTCTGCTCTTTGTGGACTTCACATCTGCCTTCAACACCATGATCCCCCAAACTCTGATAGACAAACTATCCACACTTGGACTAAGCCCCTCCATCTGTAACTGGGTACTAGACTTCTTAACAAACAGACCACAGTCCGTGAAGATCCACAACTTCTCCTCCTCCACCATCACCCTCAGCACTGGCTCTCCTCAAGGATGTGTGCTGAGCCCTCTTCTGTTCACTCTGCTCACATATGATTGTACAGCCACACATCCAGGCTGTCATATTGTTAAGTTTGCAGATGATACAGCTGTGGTGGGATGCATCACAGATAATGATGAATCCAGCT
>JBBPBX010010334.1:12117-23652 GCA_038048925.1 Garcialebias charrua
TTACCTGTTGACTATCTTGAGCTGAATTTTGGGTTAGTCCTGGATTGATTGATAATTAATTTGAGATTAGGATTAATTTAACTTTAGGTTTGTATATGTGTGCGTGATTACCGGTACACATTTATGTGTATACATTTTTTTGGCCTTGCATACCTTAAACTAGTTTGTGAGGTGCTTTTTAACCCCCCCTTTTATGATACTGGAGCCCTAGTTTAAAAGCTAGACAGGACAGGAGTTACCTCAGCCTTTACAGCGCAAGTACAGTAATATTTAACTTTTCTTTTGACTGATGTGCAACGCGCTGTTCCCGCACTGGCTTTGTCTATGTTTAGACTAAACTTTTGTTTACATGAGGTGACGAACAGATTAGCAGGACTCTGCCCATACTCTGATTATCTTAGACTTTCCTTTTTTGGGGGGCTTTTTGGTTCTGTATTTAGGCACATAAATAATTGAAGTAGGCCTATTCATGTATAAAAATGGGTGAAATATATAATGTTTTCAATATATTATTTTGAACTATTAACATTTTTCCTCTTCCTGTATACCTGTTGACTATCTTGAATTGAATCTTGAATTGGTCTTGGACTGATTGAAGATTTAATTTAGGATTAGGATTAATTTAACTTTGTTTATATGTATGTGCGTGATCACACATCTATGTGTACATTTCTGGCCTTGCATGAGGTGCTTATACAATTTTTTTCCCTCTTATGATACTGGAGCACTAGTTTAAAAGTTAGACAGGAGACTTATTTTTAATTTCTATGGAGCTTGCTGCTTCTGTCTGTTGCAGCTGTCCAGGGTGGGAAAGGGAGGGGGGTGGGGGGTCCATCACTGCCATTAATTTATATTTTCTTTCACTTTGCCAAGAACTGCACAGCCATCAACACATTAGACTGTATTACCTACCTTTCTTATACAAATTATTAGTAATATGAGTGGTCAGTTGGTGTTGTCAAGCTGGAACGTCAAAGGTTTGAACCACCCCGTCAAGAGAAGGAAGGTGCTTTCTCATTTAAAACAGTTAAATACAGGCATTGCTTTCCTAGCCTGGTTGGAACCAGACCCATGTCCTTCACTTCGCTTTGTACTAGGGTCTGGCATCTCTCCCATAGACAAGGATTTCTCCGTTAGATTTTTGAATGGACCAATCAGAGAACAGAAGGCGGAGTTTTGTTAGTTTAGCCTGGCGAGGTCCAGACTATCAGATAAATTGCTCAGAAACCACTCGGTGGATATTTTTTCTGCCACCAGTGTGTAATTATATGTCTTTAATTTACTGACTGTTGGCCTAGATGAAACATTTGAGATAAAATTCGATTTTTTATCATTTATTTTCGTAGCGCACCCGAGGCTGTTTGGAAAATATCAAACCGAAACTATTTAAATCCAGCAGATTTGACCATTTCGTGAATTGATTTAGGAACTGTTAAGCTCAGGAACACTTCTGATATTACGTCAGCTATAAAATATATTTTTTATCAGCAGAGAAATAATAGTTTTTTACCTTGTTTTGATGAAAATTCCTTCGTGGCGGCAGCCATTTTGAATGACGACGTCAGTCGACGTCGTTCAAAACTCCGCCTTCTGCTCTCTGATTGCTCAGGAACACTTCTGATATAACGTCAGCTAAGAAATATATTTTTTATCAGCAGAGAAATAATAGTTTTTTACCTTGTTTTGATGAAAATTCCTTCGTGGCGGCAGCCATTTTGAATGACGACGTCAGTCGACGTCGTTCAAAACTCCGCCTTCTGTTCTCTGATTGGTCCGGTCAAAACCTACCGGAGATATCCTTGTCTATGGGACAAGTCCCAGACTGTGCAGTGAAGGGAAATGAGAATTGAGCGGAGCTGTGCAGGAAGGCGAGGGCCAGGCTATTGCTTTCCTGCAGGAGACTCATATTAGAAGTGACGATAGCAAACGATTACTGCAAACATGGCACGGGCAGAGTTTCCATTCCTCCTTTCGAGCAAAGGCTCGGGGCGTCTCGATCCTCATCAGTCAAGACATTTCATTTGAACCATTTCAAGTTAACTCAGATAAATATGGTCGTTTTGTGATTGTTTCCGGTAAATTGTACAACACACCAGTAGTGCTAGTTAACGTTTATGCCCCAAATACGGATGATGTTGGTTTCTTTGAGAAATTATTTTCACTGCTCCCGGACCTAAACACATATTCATTGATACTCAGTGGTGACTTGAATTGCTGGTTGGACCCAGTCTTGGACAGATCCTCTACAAACCCTGCCACAGCCAGCAGGTCGTCCCACACTATTCGTGCCTTTTTATCTAAATATGGCCTGTGCGATGTATGGCGTTTTTTACACCCAGCTGAGAGAGAATATTCTTTTTTTTCTCATGTTCATCACTCGTACTCGAGGATCGATTACTTTTTCATAGACAACAAACTTCTTCCCTCTGTCCGTGGCTGTGACTACCACAGTATTGTCATCTCAGACCATGCACCTGTCACTCTGTCTCTGTCCCTCCCTGACATTCCTATAAGGAGTAGACAGTGGAGATTCAATTCAACGTTACTGTCAAACAATGATTTTGTTACATTTATAGAAAAAGAAATAACCTTCTTTCTATCCATAAACAGAACTCCTGGGATCCCATTGTCAACCGTTTGGGATACCCTTAAGGCCTATCTTAGGGGACAAATCATTTCATATACCGCCCGGCTGAGGCAAAAATCTCAAAAAGAAAGAACTGATTTAGCCCAGCAGATAAAAGAAATTGATCAACAATATGCTCAAAACAAATGCCCTAATCTGTACAAAAAAAAGTAGAACTCAAAACTAAGTTTGATTTATTGTCTACATACTCAATAGAACAATCACTTTTGAAAAGTAAATCATCATTTTACATACATGGAGAAAAGTCAGGAAAACTACTGGCAAATCAGTTGAAGGGTGCCACGGCTAAACAAATCATCCCTAAGATCCAATTAAAGAACGGCACCATAACTCTAGATCATTTACAAATTAACAGAGCATTTAAGGACTTTTATTCCCATTTATATACTTCAGAATCTCAAACCAACAAGAATTTATCTTCTCAGTTTTTCGAAAAGACCAATATGCCAAAACTCACACCCAATCTGAAAGATGCACTGGAGATCACAATATCCCTGACAGAAATTGTGTCAGCTGTATCGGTAATGCAGTCTGGCAAATGTCCGGGTCCTGACGGCTTCCCTGCTGAATTTTTTAAGAAATTTTCTCCATTACTTTCCCCACTCTTACACTCGGTTCTCTTAGAGTCGTTTGACAAAGGATCCCTTCCGAAATCTTTCTTAGAGGCCTGCATTACCCTCATTGCAAAGAAAGGAAAAGACCCAACTCACTGTTCCTCTTATCGACCAATCTCCCTTTTAAATATAGATGCCAAAATTTTAGCTAAAGTTCTCGCTCAAAGGTTGGAAAAGATCCTTCCTTTCATCATATCAAAAGACCAGACTGAGGCAAAGCTCCACTTCTCTACAACGGGAGCCGCGTCTCCTTCTTCCCCGACTACACGGCCAGCGTAGCCAAAGCCAGAGCTGCCTTCACGGAGGTGCGGAGAGCGCTACACGGAATTAAGGAGGTTCGTTATGGTCTACTTTACCCAGCCCGACTTCGGATTACATATCGTAATGAAGAAAAGGAGTTCTTGGATCCCAAAACAGCTATGGAATATGTCCAGAACAATATCATCCAAACAGAGACAGCTGAATAAGGTACGGAGCGCTCAGAGTCAGAGAACACTCTAAAAAAAAGAACACTCTAAAAAATATCTCGTTGGTTTTACTAACTCTTATACAGCTCCTTCTTATATACTCTGGCGTATGAGCAAATATGCTGTTTTATTTTGTTTCCACGTTTCTTTTTTGTTCTTTGATTTGCAGGAGCTTGTGCAGAATATATTAATACTGTGATTTGAGTTTATTTTCCTCGCATATCTAAGCGCACGTATTGCACACTCATATTCAATCTTTGTTGTGCACTTTTGCGGCTTACTTTAGCTGCTGCGGACTACGTCCCAAATAATTAAGCATAGCTTTTACTTGGTTTGGTTTTGTTTAGATTTGATCCCTTGGTATCTTGGGGATCTTATGCAATTATTTTGTAAAAAACTATTTCTTTCTTTCCATTATTATTATTTTGTATTATTATTTGTTAATGGCTATATTTTTGAGACTAGAAGTGTTGGTTATAGTAGTTTAAATTTTGTTTTTCCCTTCTACGGTCAAATCTGTGCTCACTCTGTGCCCATTAGACTTCACACAGATAAGACGGTAATATGCATGAAGTTGTTGTTACCAGTCATGATAATTTTTGAGATGTTTAAATATAGTTTAAATAGAGAGAATGGGTGACCCACTTAAAATTGTAACTTATAATGTAAGAGGGCTCCATAATGTTGTCAAAAGAAAGAAAATATTGAACCAATTAAAACAAATTAATTGTCACATAGCTTTCTTGCAAGAAACCCATCTATCTGATACAGAGCATGAAAAATTAAAAAAATCTTGGGCAGATAAGGCTTTTTACTCATCCCACCGATCGGGGAAAAAAAAGGGTGTTGTCATACTTTTGCATCGGCAGATTAATTTCACACTAACGCGGCTACATAGAGATACAGAGGGAAGATACGTATTGGTTAATGGTATAATTGATGGTAGAGAAGTTTCGTTTGTTAATGCTTATGCACCCAATACGGATGCACCTGATTTCATAAAGTCATTGTTTAAGGTAATTATACAGTACAGCACTGGGCTGTTGTTACTGGGGGGGGACTTCAATTGTACCATGTCACAAATACTGGACAGGTTGCCTACACCAAAAACCCCACTCTCTAGGATGAGCAGGATGCTTAAACATCAGATTATAGAGGCAGGAATTGTAGATGTATGGAGAAGTAGGTTTCCCAGAACTAAAGACTTCACTTTCTACTCTAGTAGGCATGCTTCCTACTCCAGGATCGATTACTTTTTTACCCCAAAATTAGAAATGAATAGAATAGTAGAGATAGAAATATTACCTATTACTATCTCTGATCATGCACCCGTCTTATTAAAATGGGATATAGGACATAGGCTAACATCTAAACAATGGAGGCTTAATACGTCACTGCTTAATGACAATACATTTGTTGCATTTATTGCAGATGAGCTCAAGATCTACCTAGAAACTAATATATCTACAGAAATAACACCTCTGATAATATGGGACTGCGCCAAAGCATTTCTGCGAGGCCGCATAATTTCCTTCACGTCTGCAAGGAAAAAACAGAAGAATGCTAAACGAAAAGATTTGGAGGACAAAATCAAAGATTTAGAGGGTAAACATAAAAGACAGGCCTCAGCTAAAATAATGAAGGAATTAAATGCAGCCCGCAGACAATTAAATAGCCTATTATCAGATAAAGTAGAGGGCAACTTGAGGTTCACTAACCAAAAATATTATGAATATGGTGAAAAAGCTAGTAGGTTATTGGCATTTAGATTGAGGAAACAACAGTCCTCCAACTTGGTTCATAAAATAAAATTCCAAGAGAATATGGAGACCAAAACCGACAAAATTGCAGAGGCCTTTGCAAAATTCTATAAATCATTATATACCAATTTTGATACATGTAATAATGACCAAGAGATTATAGATTTTTTAAATAATATAAAACTGAATCACTTAACGGATGAAGCAGCTTTGAAATTAGATCAGCCGATTGAGGAGTGGGAGATCAAGCAGGTAATTAAATCACTTAAGAACAACAAAAGTCCAGGACCAGATGGATTTCCCAACGATTTCTATAAAACATTTATAGATCTCGTGGCTCCCTTGCTGTTAAAAGCATACCATTATGCTCTAAAATCCAAAACCTTGGCACCATCCTGGACAGATGCTACTATTGTTGTAATTCTCAAAGAGGGCAAGGATCCTACAGACTTACAATCCTATAGACCTATATCACTGCTGAACACAGACCTACGTATACTTACAGCAATTCTTGCAAGAAGACTTAACAAATTTATCACACAAATTATACATCCTGATCAGACAGGATTTATTGCAGGCAGATACTATACTGACAATCTAAGACGTTTATTAAATTTAATAACTATACAAAAAGAAAGGAAGGAGGATTCAGTAATTATATCGTTAGATGCTCAAAAGGCGTTTGACAGAGTGTCATGGAAATTTCTAATTCATAGTTTGAAAAGCTTTGGATTCGGACCACATTTTGTTGATTGGGTGCAAACACTTTACTCTTCTCCACAGGCAGCAGTCAAAGTTAATGGCTTTAGGTCCGATAGATTCCCACTAGAACGGGGGTGTAGACAGGGCTGCTCGCTTTCACCTCTTCTGTTTGCCATTAGTATTGAACCGTTAGCCCAAATCATTAGAGATGATTTTAATATTAAAGGGATAGAAATCAACAAAGATCTACACAAGATATC
This sequence comes from Garcialebias charrua, assembly GCA_038048925.1. Taxonomy (NCBI): domain Eukaryota; kingdom Metazoa; phylum Chordata; class Actinopteri; order Cyprinodontiformes; family Rivulidae; genus Garcialebias; species Garcialebias charrua. The sequence continues at coordinate 18,568 of JBBPBX010010334.1, forward strand.
ATTATATGCCGATGATGTATTACTGTACCTTACGGAACCCACATCAACAATTCCTTACCTAAAAGAGATCATCTATAAATATGGATTTTACTCAGGCTACAAAATTAATGTAGAAAAAACGGAAGCTATGGATGTAAATGGCACAATTTCAGAGGCTACAAAATTACAGTGTGGATTCAAATGGGCCAAGAACGGTATTAAATATCTGGGTATTCATATACCTCCTTCTCTAGATGACCTTTATGAGGTAAATTATAGCAAACTACTTCGAGCTATTAAAAATGATTTGGAGCGGTGGGATACACTTCCTATCTCTATGTTGGGCCGAGTTGAAAGTATACACATGAACGTTTTACCAAGACTACTCTATTTATTCCAGATGCTACCGGTGGAGATCCCCAAACCTACCTTTGACACCTTAGATAAAATGATAACTGGATTTATATGGCAAAAAAAGCGCCCAAGGATCAGATTAAAAACCCTACAGTTACCTAAATCTAAGGGGGGTCTCAAAATTCCTAACTTAAAATATTATTATTGGGCTGCACAACTTAAACCCTTAATAGTTTGGCTACAGAATAGTACAGGTTCTCGATGGATGGAAATAGAGGAAAGTATGTGCTCAGTACCACTGCAAGCACTACCTTTCTTAGATGCACCTGCAAAGAAAATTTAAACCTGGACTAAAAACACTCAAAATCTGGAATAAAATACAATCAGGGTTTAAGTTATTAAAACAGATATCACTTCTATCAAATATAGGATTTATGAAGACGTTTACTCCAAATAATTTAGATTCTGGGTTCAAAAATTGGTCTAATTATGGACTAACATATATCCACCAATTAATTAGAGAGGGAAATTTTAAAACTTTTGAGCAGTTGAAGAGTGAATTTGGTCTCCCTAAGACGGACTTCTATAGATATTTACAACTTAGAACCTTTGTGATGTCACACAATAACTGGATCAATCTTCATGAACCTACACTCATAGAAAATTTCCTAGTGGACATACAAAAGGGAAAGGTAAATAAAAATAAAATAATTAGTAAAATATATGAAGTGTTTCTATCTATGAGTATGTCTGACACCACAAATATTAAGCAGAAATGGGAGACGGAGTTGCAGGAACAAATAAGGGGAGATACTTGGGAAGAAATATGCACTGAAGCACATCTAGCCACAAATTCTAATACATGGAGAGAATTCAAATGGAAAGTAATAATCCGCTTTTTTAGAACACCAGCAATAACAAGTAAAATGGCCCTAACAAATCCCAGCTCTTGCTGGAGAAATTGTGGGATGTTGAACGCAAATCATACACATATCTTTTGGTCTTGTCCTAAGCTAAATTTATTCTGGGAGCAGATTTTTGAAGCCCTCAAGGTAATCTTTAGGAAAAGTATTCCAAAATCTCCCATAGTGGCAATATTGGGAGAAATACCTGATGGAATACACAGGAAGGGTGAAAAATATCTCTTAAATATTTTGCTCACAGCAGCTTTGAAATGTATAACTATTAGATGGATGAAATTAGAGCCTCCTACATATAACATATGGATACAAAAAATCTGGGACATTTATTTGATGGAAGAAATCACATACTCACTAAGGCTTCAAAAACCAATTTTTAATATAAGATGGAGCCCTGTTTTACCATTACTGATTCAGTGACACAATTATAGGATCGCCTTCTTGTCTTTAGTGGTTTATGCTGTGATTTTTAGGATCTATCTGAAGTGTTATCATGCTTGGGAATGTGTGGAAGGTTTTACGTCGGAGGGGATTTTTTATTTTTTTCGGGTTTCTTTTTCTTTCTTTCTTTCTTTTTTTTTTATTTTTTATTATATAATTTTTTTTATTGTTTTTTTTATTTATTATGTTCATTCCGTTGATATTACTAATCATTGCTAGAATATAGCTTGTCTCATTTCTGTTCATCAAGTTATAATGTAAAAGATTTAAGTAAGTAGAGACAGAAAAATGTCATTGTTGTTAACTGCGTTGTTAAAAAATAAATAAAGATAAAGTTCAAAAAAAAAAAAAAAAAGAAAAGACCAGACTGGATTCATTAAAGGCAGGCACTCCTTTTTTAATATCAGACGCCTTTTGGACATTATTTATTCTCCTTCGGATACTGTTCCTGAGTGTGTTATTTCCCTTGATGCGGAGAAAGCATTTGATCGGGTTGAATGGGACTACTTGTTTAATGTTCTTGACAAATTTGGTTTTGGCCCCAATTTCATTACATGGGTGCAATTAATTTATTCACATCCCACCGCAACCATTCGTACCAACTCTCAGATATCAAAACCCTTCAGTCTACATCGAGGAACTCGCCAGGGATGCCCACTGAGCCCTTTGCTCTTTGACCTGGCAATTGAACCTCTTGCCACTGCTTTGCGGTCCTGTGACACAATTTCAGGAATCTGGAGAGGCGATATGGAGCACAAGGTCTCCCTTTATGCTGATGACCTTTTACTTTTCATTTCTCATCCGACTGACACGCTGCCTTCCGTTTTATCATTACTTGAGGAATTTGGAATCAATTCTGGTTACAAATTAAACTTGAGTAAAAGTATAATTTTCCCTGTCAATACCCTGGCGCAGACTCTTGACTTTAGTAAATGGCCTTTTAAAATTGAGAAGATAAAATTCTCTTACCTGGGTGTTACAGTTACGAGGAGGTATAAGGATTTATATCAAGAAAATTTTGTCTCTCTGTTGAATCAGACAAAGCAGGCATTATCCCGATGGTCACCGCTTTCCACTTCCCTCATAGGCCGTATTAACTCAGTCAAGATGGTCACTTTACCTAAGTTTTTATATCTCTTTCAAAATATTCCTGTTTTTATCCCTGGTTCATTCTTTGTTCAGTTAGATTCCATCATTTCATCATATCTGTGGCAAGGAAAACGTCCACGCTTAAATAAGACACATCTCCAAAAAACTAAGGCCGCAGGCGGTCTTGCCCTTCCAAATTTCCGCTTTTACTATTGGGCAGCAAACTTGCACTGTCTAGCATTCTGGTCATTCTATTACAACAGACCTGACAGCCCTGACTGGGTAGAGATGGAGTCACAGTGTTCTGGGAAATGGTCCTCCGTGGCTTTCTTGGGATCCTCATTCCCGCTTCCACCATTTACAACTGTTACAAATCCAGTTATAAAACACTCACTAAAAATCTGGGCACAATTTCGTAAATATTTTGATTTCTCTAGTTTCTCTCTTTATAGCCCTATTATGTCTAACCAACTTTTCAAACCATCATCTCAGGACTCTGTTTTTAAAGAATGGCAAAGAAGGGGTATAGTACGCTTCAATGACTTGTTTCTTAATAACACTTTAGCTTCATTTCAACAACTATGTGAAAAATTTAGTCTTCCCCAGTCCAATTTTTTTAGGTATCTCCAAATACGGCACTTTATTACTCTTCATTTGTCCAACCTCTCCATTTCAACTGATAGCAGTATTGTTGACACTATTCTTTCTCTAGACCCAAATAAAAAACAGTCCATTTCATTCATTTACAGTAAACTATTGGATTTGAAGCGTGCTTCCTCAGATAAAATCAAAGCTGCTTGGGAAGAGGATCTCGGCTCCTCTATTTCAGAGGACTCTTGGACCTCCATACTCAAACTGGTGAGCTCCAGTTCTCTCTGTGCTAGACATTGTCTAATACAATTTAAAGTGGTGCACAGAGCTCACATCTCTAAACTGAAATTGTCCTCTATGTATCCTGATGTCAGCCCATACTGTGTGAGATGCAAACATGCTGAAGCCTCTCTCTCCCATATGTTTTGGTTTTGCCCATCTCTGAACAAATATTGGCGGGAAATCTTTCAGACTTTATCACATGTACTAGATACACGCCTGAACCCTGACCCACTGATTGCTCTGTTTGGTCTTGTAGAGGGCATGACAAACCTAAATAAAAACCAACAACATGTAATATCGTTCACCTCTCTCCTGGCCAGACGAGCTATTTTGCTTAGGTGGAAAGAACCGTCTCCACCCACTCACGCTCAGTGGTTGGCTGACATCATGTCCTGTTTAAAGCTGGAGAAAATCAGATTCACACTCCAACAGAAAGAGGGTAAATTTGAGAATGTTTGGGGACCTTTCCTGAATTTGTTCCAGTCTCTCTGACAACACAATTCACTCAGGTTAATGCAGTCTCTTGGCTATTTTACCTTCTATTTATTTTTTTCCCTTTTCTTTTGGCAGTGATTGGGTAGGGATTATTTTCTATGTTATTATTATTATTATTTTTTTTTTCTCTTTCTTTTCCTTTAGTGTGGATTATAATGCACATGTTACAATTCTAATTGACTGTTGTTTTTTTGTTTGTTTGTTTTGTTGTTGTTGTTGTTGTTGTTTAAAAAAAACGAAAAAATTCAATAAAAAGATCTTGAATCTGAATATTAATAATTTTAACTTTAAACATCTTTAAAATTTACAGCATTGAAATTTATAGTTAATTAAATAAAACTTTTGGGTGTTGTTATTTATAAGAAGCTTGACATAAAAATCTCATGGAAATTACTTAAAGAATAAAAATAACAAAATCAATTGCATTACTGTATAAAGTAAAATAGTTTTTGAATGACAAAGTTTTGAATATATTGTATAATGTAATGATTGTTCCATATTTAATCTGTTGTATTGAAGTTTGGGGAAAAGCATGTAAAACTATTACAAACCCTGTTTTTATTTTATAAAAAAGAGCTATAAGAATTATTAGTAGGAAGTGCTATGGTCACCCAACAAATATTTCATCAGTTTAAATTATTAAAATTTTATGATTTGGTTGAACATAGTATTTTACAAGTCATGTATAAAACTAAAAAAAAAATTACCCCCCAAATATTAAATTAAAATTTGTTTAAAGTTATTAAACCCTGAAGGGAATGTAAATGTTTGTAAAACCTCCATTTAGGACTAGTTTGAAGGAGCTGAGTTGTAAATCAGGAAACAGGATTGTGTTGACTTGATATCACCATAAACATTTCTAAAACTATTTATGTTTTAAAAGATGATTAAATCAAAGTTGTTGGGAAGGTGTGGTGCAGGTGAAGTGAAGGTT